>OZ010739.1:12603057-12630557 GCA_963932295.1 Tipula lateralis
ACATATATACATATATACATATATACATATATACATATATACATATATACATATATACATATATACATATATACATATATACATATATACATATATACATATATACATATATACATATATACATATATACATATATACATATATACATATATACATATATACATATATACATATATACATATATACATATATACATATATACATATATACATATATACATATATACATATATACATATATACATATATACATATATACATATATACATATATACATATATACATATATACATATATACATATATACATATATACATATATACATATATACATATATACATATATACATATATACATATATACATATATACATATATACATATATACATATATACATATATACATATATACATATATACATATATACATATATACATATATACATATATACATATATACATATATACATATATACATATATACATATATACATATATACATATATACATATATACATATATACATATATACATATATACATATATACATATATACATATATACATATATACATATATACATATATACATATATACATATATACATATATACATATATACATATATACATATATACATATATACATATATACATATATACATATATACATATATACATATATACATATATACATATATACATATATACATATATACATATATACATATATACATATATACATATATACATATATACATATATACATATATACATATATACATATATACATATATACATATATACATATATACATATATACATATATACATATATACATATATACATATATACATATATACATATATACATATATACATATATACATATATACATATATACATATATACATATATACATATATACATATATACATATATACATATATACATATATACATATATACATATATACATATATACATATATACATATATACATATATACATATATACATATATACATATATACATATATACATATATACATATATACATATATACATATATACATATATACATATATACATATATACATATATACATATATACATATATACATATATACATATATACATATATACATATATACATATATACATATATACATATATACATATATACATATATACATATATACATATATACATATATACATATATACATATATACATATATACATATATACATATATACATATATACATATATACATATATACATATATACATATATACATATATACATATATACATATATACATATATACATATATACATATATACATATATACATATATACATATATACATATATACATATATACATATATACATATATACATATATACATATATACATATATACATATATACATATATACATATATACATATATACATATATACATATATACATATATACATATATACATATATACATATATACATATATACATATATACATATATACATATATACATATATACATATATACATATATACATATATACATATATACATATATACATATATACATATATACATATATACATATATACATATATACATATATACATATATACATATATACATATATACATATATACATATATACATATATACATATATACATATATACATATATACATATATACATATATACATATATACATATATACATATATACATATATACATATATACATATATACATATATACATATATACATATATACATATATACATATATACATATATACATATATACATATATACATATATACATATATACATATATACATATATACATATATACATATATACATATATACATATATACATATATACATATATACATATATACATATATACATATATACATATATACATATATACATATATACATATATACATATATACATATATACATATATACATATATACATATATACATATATACATATATACATATATACATATATACATATATACATATATACATATATACATATATACATATATACATATATACATATATACATATATACATATATACATATATACATATATACATATATACATATATACATATATACATATATACATATATACATATATACATATATACATATATACATATATACATATATACATATATACATATATACATATATACATATATACATATATACATATATACATATATACATATATACATATATACATATATACATATATACATATATACATATATACATATATACATATATACATATATACATATATACATATATACATATATACATATATACATATATACATATATACATATATACATATATACATATATACATATATACATATATACATATATACATATATACATATATACATATATACATATATACATATATACATATATACATATATACATATATACATATATACATATATACATATATACATATATACATATATACATATATACATATATACATATATACATATATACATATATACATATATACATATATACATATATACATATATACATATATACATATATACATATATACATATATACATATATACATATATACATATATACATATATACATATATACATATATACATATATACATATATACATATATACATATATACATATATACATATATACATATATACATATATACATATATACATATATACATATATACATATATACATATATACATATATACATATATACATATATACATATATACATATATACATATATACATATATACATATATACATATATACATATATACATATATACATATATACATATATACATATATACATATATACATATATACATATATACATATATACATATATACATATATACATATATACATATATACATATATACATATATACATATATACATATATACATATATACATATATACATATATACATATATACATATATACATATATACATATATACATATATACATATATACATATATACATATATACATATATACATATATACATATATACATATATACATATATACATATATACATATATACATATATACATATATACATATATACATATATACATATATACATATATACATATATACATATATACATATATACATATATACATATATACATATATACATATATACATATATACATATATACATATATACATATATACATATATACATATATACATATATACATATATACATATATACATATATACATATATACATATATACATATAAACATATGCATACATATATATTTGCATTCGTTTTACACATCCATTTTTAAAGAAAAACTATAACCACTCACGTCCAATATTCACTTGATATGTGTTAAAAATAACATTTATTTTAATTGTAGTATTGCATTTTATAAATTTAGAATATACGGTTTGAAACAAAATGGATTTAATCATCCAAATTGTTTATTAAATTTTAAAACGAGATTGAACTTATAACCGGGCAATTAACAAACGACACCTAAATGACAGCTATATTTTTTACTAACTAATCGTAATGCACGATAAAACATGGTCTCTTCGATTTTATTTCTGACGTAAATTCTGGGGAGGCAAAAATATATGTTCATAGGAAATATACAATGAGGGAAATAAAATTTTCTTTAAAATTGCATATTGCAACGTGATTGTAGGGTTTTCTTCGAATTTGACGAAATATTTATCTGTCAGTTTTTGTGTTGAACTCACATACGTATAATTATTATTCTTTGGTATGAAGTTAGAGCATGCTATGGAGTATTGATATTGGTGTATAAAAAAAATTATAACAAATATAATATTATAAAAACGAATTAATGTTGAAATTTTAATTTAATTAATTTTTATTCATCAAAATAAGAATTATTTTAATATAAATAATTGAATATATTTTGAGATTTTCAGTTTTATCCATTTTAAACCAATTTAACCAATTTAACTGTTTGCATTTTCAGTGAAAGTTGCATGCTTTATTGTATTTCTTATCTATTTTTTTTTTACTAAGTATAATCTTCCAATCTAACCAGGTCTCTAGATACATGATTTCTGAAGAGAGCATGATAAAAACGACCTCAGTTTTCCTAGAGTTGATTGATAGACCCCGATCACTATGCCAGGCTACAACTATGTTAATCAGCAGGTGTTCATCCGTATATTTTCCAATCAGTATTATGGCGATATAACCCAGTAGTATCCATTGTCTTTTAATTTGACTAGCATAAGATTTACTATAAGAACGCAGAAAAAATAACCCTGAAAAACGCTTTCTGGTGGTTACCGTTGCCGTATCACTTCCTTAGTTTGAAGTTATTCTTTTTGATCTAAGCGTCGCACTTAACCGCCGAACACGTGTGGCCTCCATGTTTTTGAGCTGGAGAGATCATCATACTTAAGGAAGCATTATTAAAAACACTTTCAATGTCTAGAAACGCTCCTAACGCAGATTCCATGTAATTTTTCAGTCCATCCAACACAAAAATTGAAAATTTCTTAAGATAATTTCAAAATCTGACAGTTACTGCCGAATTTTGGGTTCGCTTGATTGGATTTTTGAGGTTTCATCAAAAAGTCTTTTTTATGGAAATGAAAAAACCTTAAATTTCTTAATAAAAATTAATGTAGGAAACGAGTTATCTTTCCTTACTTTGGGAGCTCTGAACTATTTAAATCAACCAGGCAAATGAATAGTCTTCCCGGTCTTTTTCTGATAACTTTCAATTACCGCCTCTCCCAATTCTTAATTATAAAAATCCGAAATCAATATAATTAACAAAAAATTTAAAGGCCGAAACCGAAAACCAAACTCAAAGAAATGTCGGCCCTGCTTTTGCTTTACACTTGTCCTGTGAATACCAAATTTAAAGGCCACCTACGTAGCTTTAAATAAAAATAAACCCTGTAAGCAATTTTGTGTAAAATACATTAGATTATTAATTAAACGTGCATAATATATAAAATTATTAAATTTATATTCATAATATTTGATGGGAATTGAGTTTCTATATAAAATAAATTCTTCAATTATATTTACTAAACTTTAATTAGTTTAGTAAATATAATTATCCAAAAAAGCCTTTTCTGATTGAAAATATTCCGTGACTTTTATGATTGTATTATTATATTACTTATTTGATTAAAAAATTTAGATTTTACAGAAATGGAACAAAATATTTGTGAAATAAATTATTTTAAGTGTTGATAATGAAAAATATGCAATGAAGTTTTACACAAAATGCACGACATATAAAGTTTAGTAATTTTTCAACATAACCTTGATAAATCAAAGCCACCATTAATTGTTAAGGATACCAGAAAATAAAAATCTTCCATAATCAAATACTTGAAACCCAAATTAGAGCCTTTATATTGAATTAACCATCAACCAACCATTAACCAAGTATAAAGTTAAGCATCGCTACACAGATAAATAAAAACCTACACTCGGTCCTCACACGTTAAAGATAAACTCACCGGGTAACGTGTGTTCATCCATTGTGAGAATTTTTAAAAGAAATGTCCGCCATACATGTCGTAATACTGCTTAATCCCGCCACTTCTTTCATCTAAGAGACATATTACACAATTAACGAGGACCACAAATCCGTTCTCTAGGCCTTTGCAACGATTTAATATACCACTCCTTCATCAAAATCTTATTTTCTATACATCATTTCAATCAATAGGCCGTAAAATTATATCCAATCCAAGCACACCACTCCAAGGGAAACCAATTTGGACAAAACGAACCTAGACATATTTTAGGGACAGAAAAAATTTCTTCACTTCAATCGACCCCAAACAAAGATTCCCATAGCATTGAAAGACCCAATGGCATTGAAAGAGCCCTAAAACCTTCGCGATCTCGTTACAACTCTCCAGTGTGGATTGTCTCGACAATAGACGATGCATGATAGTAGATGATTGCAAACTGAAATTTATTACTATACCTGATATTAACGAGAACCCTAGAAATTAACGAGAATCTTTCGAATCTTAGAAGAAATAATTTTTTCAATACTAATCAACCTAAGGAGTGGATTTCACAAAATGACTGTTACAAATTCTGATTTAGAAAAAAACTCTATCAAAATGGAATAATGGAAAATTTGAATTTGTCCGATTACCTTTTGTCCTCATAAATGTTACATCCATATTTCAAAGAACTTTGAATGACATCTTAAGGAAACATTGCCGTATTTGTAGAGATCAAATTAGACTTAGACTTGATGTTCAAAATCTTAGAAACCACCAATATGAAAGTGCAAATTTCTTTTACAACAGGTTGAGTTCTTAGAATTTGTTAATCGGGATAAACGGAACTAAGCCAAACACCCAGATACAATTAGTGCAATATCAAACTAATTAGTGCAATATCAAACCCAGATACAATTAGTGCAATATAAATCAAAATACTGATTTTACGTTACGTTTATTTTCGACTTTACACTGTTATATTTCTATATATTAAACATCAATTATTGTTGAAAAGATATTTAAATATGATTATTTATCAAGAGTTTCGTTAAATAATTTCCATTTATTAGATTAAATTTATAATTGTACAACTTTACTTTTCTTTTGCATTTAATTCTGCATAGAAAATATCTATTACACAAAGAATGCACTAAATCATAAAATTCCATTTGTTTTTGTTTTGTTTACGTTAATTTTGTTTCGTTTCGTTGTCTACTTGTCAGTTGGTGAATGATTTGTTTAATTTATTAACTTATTTAAATAATAAAATTCAGATATATGTTATCAAGAATCCTAGATAGGATTGGTAATTTCTGTAAACCTTAAAAAAATCTGAAACAAATTACGAAATTATAAAATTTTATTGACATTAAACCAAAATCTAGAATAAACTCAAAATGAAACGAGATGTTAAATTAGATCATAGACTATTTTCTATGAATAAAACAAAGAAAAATCAAATAATTTGCATTGAAAAATCTAGATGCATAAATCTTCAAAGACATGAATAAAAATCTTAGTTGAAATGAAAATTAATTATACAGAATTTCTGAAATATTCATATAAGAAACTTTGAAAAATGATTAATTAGGTTTTTAACCATTTAATTTTGTAGTTAAAAAATAAAAACCAGAAAACATCCTCTTATGCATATGGGCAATGGTACTTTTAATAAGGGCCATCAGGGTATGTACCCTGAGAGCCGCATATTTATTTGAAAAGGCTTTTTATTAAAAAGTATGCTGTTTATTTTGTTCATCGGGAAATTATTTATGTCTTTCGTCTATTGTGGTTTATTATTTTACATGGCACTATGGAGCCCAAAATGGTGTGCAATTATTAAAAGTTTGGTAAGTGTTTTAATTAAAAATACATTTAAATTTGTTGAATTTTAATGTTTATTTGAAAAGCCGCAATTTGATGTAAAGTATTTCTTGAAATATATATTCGAACATAATTATATGGCGTATATATGCATATTATGTTTGAAACTATGTTCCGACTAATATTTTATTGAATGTAAATAGTTCAAAGCTTGTGTAAAGTGTTGGTAAATAAAATGTTTTGTCTAAATAATTACTTATATTAATATGTGCGTGAATTTGTATTGAAATAAATTAATGTTTATCATGTGCAATGATTGTATTTGTGCTAGGGTGTGAATAATATGTTTTGTTTTCACCATGGTCAACCATGTTAACAGCACGTAGGTCTTTATAGTTTATTATTGTTTTATATCGTAAAATAACAACAAATTAATGCAATACAATATGTTTGATTTATTTCAGATCATACAAACTTCGTTGTGAAATAAAAAAATAATAAAACAAAAGTGATAGCATCTGTGTTGTATAATATTATGGAAAAAAATCCGGGCAGTGTCGAACCAAAAAAGTACTCGGATCATGAGTGCCATGGAGAAAACGGGTCGTGTCCATTCCAGAATGAAGTATTGCCGGCAATTAAATCATCGTGCAATGTGAAGCGGTTCAATCAAGCTCTGAAAATAGCTCGAGAAAAAGTAAATACGCTCAAATGTCCGAAATTGATTGCTGTCTTCTGTTCGGTTTCAATGAAGCTAAATAAACCAAAAGCTGTTTTGTCGTTTATAGAGGAACAGGTACCAACAGATTTGTGTATCGAAATCATTGATAATTTTATTGATCAAAATTTATCGAGTTTCGGTATACAAAAGTATTTACCAAAATTTTTAAATTTATTACTAAATGCTACTGTGGTCCGGCTTCTAATGGCACAAGATGTGCACTCGCTCAAACTATCGAAGTATTTACATTTGTGGATTGTACGAAATATACATTCGGATAATTTCGAAAAAATGTTTAAAAAACTTATTGGATTGTCTGTCACAAATAACTATCTATTTGTAATGTTTGATACATTGAAGAATTTTAAAAGTGGTCCGAACAGCTATTTAATACTTAAATGGGAGCTTTTTATTCGAGCTATAACCTATGATCTTAATGATTATGAATTTATGAAATTTAATCCAGAATGCAATGAAAATGATTTGGTTGACGAGGAGAAGAATATGTCTGATCGTTATATACAACTAGCTGAACTATGCTACTACAATATACCAGTGCAATCGGAGTGTTTACTTACAGCATATTCACTTAATCCAACACGAAAAATATACAATATAATAAAGCGGTATTCAACCGCAATAAACGAACTTAAATCGTTGAAACAATCCAAAATTCCAAAAAAGACATGTTGTACAAATTTACAAGTGAACACATTATGTGATACATGCGGTGATTTAATAACAAATGAATCGCTGCTATTGCTTAACGATAACAATCGTAATATTATATCAGATGAATGTACCGAGCAAATATTTTCCGGCAAAGTATTTTATTTTGATGGCAACGTAAATAGTGAAGATGAGGATACAATTCAACAACTTGCGACCGATTTAATAACAATATTAACAGCGCCACGAAATAAATTAATAACATGGGAATTGGAATGGGAGACGCTTAACAAAAATTTATTACGTTTGCTGAAGCCACAAAATAAAATAAATTTAGTGAAACAATATATGTCAGATGCTAATAGTAAATTAAAATTTTTAAAACAAACAATTGATTATAATAAATTTCGTCATTTACCTGAACCACAATTGCCAGGTATTGAAAAAGGCTATGAAGCATATTTAGATTCTGAATATGAAACAGACGACGAAGTTGGTAATAATACCAAAAAATTACAAACAAACTCGACGGTATTCCCGACGACTAGTGAATCAACGGTGCGTGAAATAAATGAAACCAGACGGGAATTATTTAATGTTGAATTTTCGTCATTGGATACGCACGAATTGTCTGTACTCGATGTTATTGATAATTTAAAAGTTACATCGCCAAATAGATCGAAAACAAATGTCTCATTAGATAATGTAGTTTCTCAATCCTCCGATATAATTCCAAGTAAGCAGTTTTGTGTTCTAAACTATAGAAATTCGTACATAATATATTTTTAACTATTCTAGGTGGTTCGCATCAATCAGTGCCGCCGCCGACAAACCAAAGTATTACGAATGCATCAAGAAGTGACAATGTTTTTCTTTCTCCACGACCCAGAGATGTTATGCATGATGTGTATGATCGTCCGAGGAATGATTTCAATTTTAGTTGTGAGTACATATTTATTATTTGTTTATTTTTATAATAGAAAAATTGTCGAAAATCTTCGTACTCATAAATTTTTAATGTTTTTGGATATCTCAACTTTTTCGTAGTTCTGTTAAACATCCTACTTTATGAGATTGCGTAGTACAGTATAATTACTCGACCATTGACTGACGATGTTTGTGTCATATTGATATTCGTTTACTCTACTTTCATCCGTGTTCCTTACGCAATTCGGTAAATAGCGACGTTGATCCCGTTTTAGTTCTTTATTCGTTTTTGAACTGTCCAACTTCACTAGTTGCTTTTAATTGCTGGCTAAATGTGTCTCAAGAACAGTTCTCCCTGTTTCTTTAACAAGGTTCCTCCAAGCTACGATTGAAGTTTTCCATCATGCCATATTATTGCGGCTTCATATATTTCGTCCAAGAGTATCTAATGTTGTGTCTTATACAACTAAGCAATCATTTGTTATACGGAATTCCTTCATTCGTGTGTAATTTAAGTTTCACGCCATATCTGCTGAGTGCTGATCTATTTATTTATCAAACTTCTTGTACCAATCAGAAATATCTCAATAAGCCTAAGTTTGTCTTCTGCAAGAGCCTTATCAATCCCAATGTTACTTCCAGAACATCCACCATAAATTTCTCCCTATTCTTCTGACACGCTGCCTCTTGGCAATACCAACTAGTCCATCATTTCCTCTTTAGCATTCCCTTATCCAAGAATCTTCGTTGGAAATGTACCATTTTACCACATGACCAATATTATTTGTTCTTTGGTGACAATTTGCATTCAAAAACTGTATGTCTACATTCGTTCAGACTGTTTAACGGTCCGATCCAAACTCTTTCTTCCCGAAGTTCATGGAAAGAAAGAGTGTGGATTGGATCCATTAAGGACTGTATCAACTCTTACCCAATTGAGTGTTTTTTGTCTCTTCTACTCTAGACTCAAATGCTGCAACACTGAATTCCAATGTCTACCTAGTTGTGTTTACAGATCACTTAACTATTGTTGTTGTTACTGATATAGTTGTTGAGTAAGCATAGTCTCTGCATTATCCAATTTGTTGTAGTTTACTTTCAATTGCAGTCGAAGGTTTACGTGCATGAATTACATGATGACAATGGATAACAATCAGAAAATGTCAGTAAATTATCGATCCACTTTCAAATCGAATTGATCATTAAAACCACGGTTCCATTAAAGTTTGCATATTCTGTTAAGTCTTATCAAGTTTCAATATAGCGTACAATTTTTTAAGCAATTTCCAAATCAGTGTTAGTTAAGATTAGGTGATGTTGCGGTGGTTGGCCCACGGACACTTGGGCTGGTAGCGATCCGTTGTGATATCACTAGACTAACATAACTACCTAAATAACAATGCCTGGTGTGTGCTAGTGCTGGACAGGAGCAGAGTGCTGAAAAAGCGAGCTAACGACTCCTCTACAGTTCGTCACAACTCCTGTTGAAGTCATTAGATTCCAGGTTCACCCTACTTACATGTTCCCAAAGAGGGCAGTCTCTTATAACTATTCCTACAACCGAACTCAAATAAGGTCTTTGTAAGAAATCTCTTCGTTTTAAGTCCAGGTTAAGCCAAGATTGTCTCGCTATACTGCTCCGTCCAGTGTTTTGTAAATGACTCACGTGCCTATCATTAATCTCGTGTTGAAAGTTTAAGCGAGAGTCTGGTATTAGATTATAATACAACAAGGTTCAATGAGAAACTCGGTCGCCACATTCTCGATGCGACTAGGTCGTCCGGTTTCTTGCCGCAAATATTAGCTTGTCATTTGGTGGATGATGACATTTATAAATGCAGTAATGACAAAACTTATCAGCCGTTTTTTAATCAGTTACCAATTCACCTGAGGAATTTTTTTGCTATTATTACTGGGTTCTGTTTAAAACACTTGCACTACAGGAAAGTTGCATCTGTTGAGCTTAAGATGATTGGTAGATCGTATACAGTTTTTTATTTACTTCAGGAACTACTTTTTTGAAGATGCGTTGCCAAACATTTTGATAAGTGTTCCGACATTAAGACCAGAGCTTGCATTTTTATTTAAGAATCTACGGATTCGTCCACATGACTGTTTCATCCCTAGGTCCTGATGGACATTACTAGATTGAATAAAATTTTGGCTAAAATTGACTCATGCAGCCTTGATGGACTGTGTTTTCCCGATAACAGAACAATCTCGGACCTGATGGACATTACTAGATCGAATAAGGGTAAAATTGACTTGTGCAGATTTAATGCACCGTGTTTTTTCAGAAGGAAGATTAATTTCTTCCAAAAGGGGAGATTCGAGAGCTTTTGTTATCGTGGTACTTTCCACGTTGTCATTATCAACTCTGATTTTGCTGCTCCATAAGTTTCTAATGCTGTCGTTATCCGTCCAAAAAATGACTTAGCCCGCAGGTTAGTCATTCTGATTTTTTCCATTGAAATATACTTTCGGTTCAGAGACTTCGGCTAAAACCCACTCATGATGCACTGTGTTTTTCCGATGGCAGGTTAATCTCTTTCAATAGTGGAGAATGGTAAGCTTTTATTCTTGGGTCACTTTTCAAGTTGTTTAATTATAAACTTTGATTTTACTGTTTCTACTTCCCGACAGAGAGCTACCCGGCAGGTAATGTTGGAGTTTATCTTTGATTCTGATGGACATAAGTAGATTTAATAAGGTTATAAAACTGACTTATGCAGGCTTTTGCAGCTTGTTTTCCCGATAGCAGATTTATCTCTTCCAATAGGCGAGATTGGTGAGCTACTGCTCTCGAGTTACTTTTCATGTTATGTCATTATAAACTCTGATTTTACTGCTTCTCCCTTCCGACAAAAATTTATCCGAAAGGTAGGTTCCACTTTTAAAGTTGGTATATTCTCGGTCCTGATGAACATTACTGAATAAGCCTTGGCTAAAATTGACTCCTGTGGACATGATGCACTGTGTTTTCCCGATGGCAGTTCTCTTCCAATAGAGGAGTTTGGTGAACTGCTGTTCAAGTTGTATCAGTATCAACTCTGGCTTTGTTGCTGCACAGATCTCTAATGCTGTCGTTATCCATCTTCTTTTTACGTTGAAAAATATTTTCGGTTCTAAAGGGCATTAAATCAGGTTAAAATTGACTTATGCAGCCTTAATGCCCTTTGTTTTCCGGAAGGCAGATTAATATGGAGACAATATATTATCACTATTATTATCAGATATTATCACTCCCGACAGAGACTTAGCCCGCAGGTTAGTTACTCTGCTGTTTACGTTGTAGTATTTGGACATTACACCGTCTATTTCGTCTTATTGGGCATTATCAGTTATTTAAACTATTTAAAGTACGTATAATGCTTTGTAGGGTCATGATGTGTTGAGAAGGGGTTTCATATTAGTTCGTCTTAAACCAGTTTACTTGTTTTGTAATAGTTGTTTACCCCTTCGAATTGTATACCCCTTCTCAGGATATTAACAGTCTTTTGAAAATCCTGGTGATTTCTCCTTAAAAGGTGAATGATTTTGTTGATATGGTTACTGACAAATTGTTACATGAGTTGGATTTCAGTTACAGATTTAGGATTCAATCATCGCACCATGTGCCAATGTCGAAATTCATCCTAATAGAAAAATACAATAATTTGTTCTTGTTTTATCTATTCTAGATAGTCCAATAAGGCCGTACTATAATATTGATGCAGACATGGACGATCAACCGGAAGATTTAACTTTACCAAAGTTAAGTAACAACACTAACAATTTAAGTCCATGTAAGTATATTTAACATTTGTTTCTGTTCCTGCTCAATGGGTGATTTTTAAGCGTTTTTACACAATGTTCGCAATGATTACGTTTTAAGTGACCTAATTTTCCATGTCATTCAATGTTTTCCGATGTTCTATTCGATAACTGGTTTGAGCAAGATGGTGTCAAATGCCACACAACACGCGAAACCGTGGACATATTGAGAAAAAAATTCAGTGAGCTCTTTATCTTACGTGTTGATCCGGTGAATTGGCCGCATTTTAATTGTGCTAGGTGGAATATTTTATTCAACAATTGCATAATTTTAAGACAACATTAAACATGTCATTAGTGAGATGTCAGCCGAAATGTTCGTTTCTAACGCTAAACCAAAAGCTTAAAAAATCACCCATTACATACTCAGTGGGAAAAGACAAACATATTAGACAACTCATCTTACTTTTTGGCATATTCTCTAAATAATAGATAGCCCACCGATCCCAGCAGTTAATCGTCACATAGAAAACAATGCACAAGATATTCAACAAATTTTATTGATGGAAAAATCTACCAATCTTATTCCACGTACGTAATCCTTTTTCAAGAATATAAATATTATTTAACTATTTTACAAATATATATATCTTTAATTTAGATGACCAGCCAACTTTGCCGGAGATAGTTCAAATATCATCGTCAACTGATAGTCAGTTGAATTATGAAGTTCAAAAAAGTTCACGTATGTAGTTTTAGATTTTGCTAATTTTATCTATGTAATAATAATAATTGTGTTTTGATGAAATTGTAGATATAAAATCGAATTATATGTACGGAGGATCAACACAACCGACCACTCACGATCCATTCGATCTGGATAGAGACAATTCAAGTGATAGTTTTTTTAATGAATGTAAGTGTTTATTTCCTTTCATTTATATAATCAGGGCCTCTACTATTAAAATTGATCAGATCGACGAAGGTGATTGGCATATTATGGTGCTCATAAGAGTGTTAAAATATGTTGAGATCGCCAAAATTAATGATTTTATGGTAGCCAAGACATTGGTCAAAATAGAACTGATAGTGAACAAAAGCGATTGATTTCATTAGTAAGGACTCTGAACGAATTAATTTTTTTTTTTTTTTTTTTTTTTTTTTTTTTTTTTTACGGTTTTTACAGACCATTACTGGCCCGTACCGTGTCAACAATCTGACTCCATCGGTTTCGATCACGAGCCAGCTCTTCAAACCGTTGTAGGCAGTTTGAAGAAGCCAGATCGCTCTCTACGCCGTGGAGCCATCGTCGCTGACAGCGACCTCTTCGCCTACCGAAAGGCGGTTCTCCCTTAAAGGTTCGCTGTATCATTCGGTTCGGATCAGCACGCAGAACGTGTCCGAGCCAGCGTACTCGCTGTCCTTTAATTTCATGCACGATATCAGGAATTTGCATTAAATTCCTGATCTCGTTATTGAAAAGAGCTCGGTAAGTGCCATCGACGTCGCTTTTTGGACCATATATCACACGCATGATTCTTCTCTCGAATGTTAGAAGCTATCTTTCGTACTCATCCGTCAAGGTCCAACTCTCACATCCATACATGACAACGGGTCTGATCAACACTCTGTACAGTTTCAACTTATCCGTATTTGCAAGATATTTTAATTTCAGCAGTGGACGTAGAGTATACAAAGCCCGATTGCCAGCGGCAAGGTGGACCTTGATATCCTCGCCCTCACTGTTATCGTGAGTGATGAGAGATCCAAGATACTTGAATCTCAGCACTCCTTCAAACGTGTGGTTACCACTACTGAAATCAATTGCGTCTTGGTCTCTAAAACCCGAGATTAGATATTTGGTTTTTGACTCGTTGATTTTGAGACCAACGGAAGCTGAACACTGTTCCAGTGGATCAAGTATCTCTTTCACTCCGTTGCCATTTAATCCAATCACACAGATATATCTGCATAGGCAAGAAGTTGATTGGATTGTCGGAATAAGATATTGTCCTGAGGTGTTTCACTTTTACGAAGGATGTATTCCAACATAAGATTAAAAAGTATCGGGGACAGCGCATCTCCTTGTATATGTACATATGTACATAAGATGTACGTAAGATGTACATATTTTTTCGGTATTCCTAAATATTCAAGCGCATACCATAGCCTCTCTCGATTGATCGAGTCATAGGCTTGCTTGAAATCTAGGAACACCTGGTGTACATCGCGAGATGTTTCGTAATACTTGGAAAGAATCATCCGTAGCGAAAAAACTTGATCAGTGACTGACCGATTTGGACGGAGTCCTTCTTGGTAGTCACCGACAATTTCCTCCGCTAGAGGAGTAATTCTTCCCAAGATAATGTATGGCAGTAACTTATATAAAAAACTAAAAAATCGGGTACGAATTAGTACAAAATATAAAATTACTACACATCGACTCTAGGGATGTGTCGTTCCACTTCTATAGTGTAGTTGATAAATGTGATACTAAAGAATTTGTAGTGTTCGCATCGTAAATTTATAAGTTAAATTTGTCAGACCCATTCAAAAGTTAGGGTCGAGTATGCTTTGTCTTTGCAATTTGTTTTGATGATCAAGGTTTTATCAAATTTTTTATTGGCTATAGGTTCGATTTCCGTCTTAATATTGCATAGCTACATGCCACCCTTTAGTACTGACATGGAATTAGGTCAACAAGTCATAGATGTGTTTATTCCAATCATCGATCGTAATCAAATTGTGAAACATCTCTTTTGCATTCTGCTTATATTGTTATTCTAACCTGGCACCTCCCTCTCTAATTGCACTAGCTTTAATCATTGCTATCTCTTTCCATTTTTGCATAAGAAAATATATCTTTGATCGAATTCCAATTGGAATTTACACGTATGTGATAAACTATTATTATACAACACTAAGATCAAATATCTTATACATTTACGTATTCTAGCAACGATTTCCTATAGAATTATCTCATTCACTTTGATCAATGTTATTTATTTGTTATGCACTTAATCTTGTTACCATAAATATATAATAGTTGCTTTCCAATCGACCAACCGATAGTACCCGCTAGTGAACCGCTAGTAATTCGTTGTGTGTCTTTGCTAATTTATCTACTCGCAACTGCTCTTGCTATTTTTCACGAGTAGCTAGAAGCAGTTACGCATAATTTCACCCCTACGTGGCGAAGTGTAGAACCGCTTCGATTTTCCATTCAAAAATATTTTTTTTTATTTCTATTTAAAATAAAAATAATTTTATTTCCATCGTAGCAACAGTCTTGACTAACAAAAAATTTTGATAAAGATTTTTGACAATTTTTTTGCATACATAATAAAATATAGGTTATTTTTTACACATATAGGTTATGTTTTACACATATCCATCAATTTTAGCGTCCCAATCGACCATAGCAAAGACACGCAACGAACTACTAGCGGGTACAGCGGTTGGTCGATTGGAAAGCAACTATTTGCTTTCCAATCGATCAACTGATATTACCCGCTAGTGAACCGTTAGCAGTTCGTTGCTGTCCAATCGACCAACCGCTAGTGAACCGATAGTAGTTCGTTGCGGGTCTTGGCTAAATTTACTATGGATTATTAAGCAAAGACACGCAACGAACTACTAGCGGTTGGTCGATTGGAATGCAGCTATGTTTCAAAATCGGTTTGAAAATAAAATAAATTCGTATGAATATTTAAATGAAAACAAATTTTATATGAAATAAGAAAACATTTTATTCTGTTAAAGAAATAATAAGAAAACATTTTATTCTGTTAAAGAAAATTAAAATAAAACAACAACTCATATCAAACTATAAAAAAAACTCATAATAAAATCGTAAAGGATAAATAATATTTGTTTACTAAATTAATAAAATATAATATTAGTTGCTTTCCAATCGACCAACCGCTAGTACCCGCTAGTGAACCGCTAGTAATTCGTTGTGTGTCTTTGCTAATTTATCTACTCGCAACTGCTCTTGCTATTTTTCACGAGTAGCTAGAAGCAGTTACGCATAATTTCGCCACTACGCGGCTAAGCGTAGAACCGTTTCACTTTTTCGTTCAAAAATATTTTTTTTTATTTGTATTTAAAATAAAAATAATTTCATTTCCATAGTCACAACAGTTAAGACTAACAAAAAAGTTTTGATAAAGATTTTTGAAAATTTTTATGCATACACAATAAAATATAGGTTATGTTTTACACTTATAGGTTATGTTTTACTAATATTTTTCAATTATTAGCGTTCCAATCGACCATAGCAAAGATACGCAACGAACTACTAGCGGGTACAGCGGTTGGTCGATTGGAAAGCAACTATTTGCTTTCCAATCGATCAACTGATATTACCCGCTAGTGAACCGTTAGCTTATGTTTATTATAAATTTATAATATATCACTTCAACTTTTCCAATAAAACTTGTCTAAAACTAAAAAAGTATATTTTTAGGTGCAAAATATCACCATATTTAATTTGTACATTAATATGTTTTCTAAGTTTTTTCAGACAAATTTGTTCTTTTGTCTGTCAATATTAATTTATGTGCCGAAAATTTCGCTCTACGCTAACCTGCGTTGCAGGGACTGCTTGTGCAATTTTGGCCAATTCTGGGTGAGTATATGACTTGGCTCCCCAATATTTTAACACATCGGTTGTCGATGGTTCACGAACAGGATTGAAACCGTTGATTTGAGCCATTCAATTTGCAATTTTTTGCTCAACACAATCATTGACGAAGATTAGAGATAAATTCAGCTCTCTTTCTAATTCTGAAGGACTACTATCAGTTTCATTTGTAAATGAAAAGGAATTTTCTTTCTTCGAATTATAATTAGATGTGTCTGATTCATTTTTGAACGAAGTCCAATAAAATCGCACTAATTTGATTAAAAACTGACGAGCTGTATCTGTTTGACTGGTTGTTAACATTAATTTATATCGTGGGTCTAAATAAAGCGCAGTTGAAACGTAATCTTGTTCTAGCAATTTTACTTCGCGGCAAATGATTGCTTCCTGTACGGCTGAACTTAACGGTGACTTAAATTTGGGAATTCCAAATTTTAGCTCGAACCAGATTCCATAAAAGTCCCCAATTATTAATTGCTCACTTTGCAATTTAACTGTTGCGATTTTTAATGGTTTGAAAAGCAAGATAAATTTGTCCACAAAATACCAAAACAGTTTTAAAAATGGATAAGTTTCTGCAATTGTTGACAGAAATATTTTAAATCAAGAAGACGTGTTAGAATATCGTAAGTAGAACTCCAACGTGTAGGACAGTCAATTTTTGCAAATTTTTTCTTAACCGCTTTAAGTAATACTAAAATAATAATTATATACAGCGCATCGAACTGATGAAATAACCGACATTCCACCAGTCAATTGAAAATCATTAACATTAATAAAGTGATTGTTAGTAGTATCGGTATGGGTAGCTAACATTTCCTCTTCATTTACATTTACGATAACTTCATCATCTTCGTGTTCAATATTTTCGATGCTGCAATCTTCATCGACATTCTCCTCATTTTCAATATTAGAAAATGTTGAAATATTGGGTTCTAATTCGCAAATCATTCGCATACTCTTCACTATATTCGTGCCATTATCGGTAGTAATTGTATAAATCTGATTCAAATCAATGTTAAATTTTATCAGAATCGTAAGGAGCATTTCTTTAATATACTCAGCCGTATGATTTTGCTTCATTTCACACATTGCTAAAGTTCGTAAAATTATTTGATCATGTAAAATATATTGGGCGTTTATACCCAAAATTGAACGATTGTGACAAGTTGCGATATCAAGTTTAATTACATATAATTTTTTTTGCAAATCTTGTTTTATCTTTTATTTTTCTTTCTTTAATATTTCGCGAATTTATTATAAGATTTGTGTTAAGTCCGACTAGTAGTGGTTGACATTCCAAAATTTTAAATGGATATCCATTTTTTGTAACGATTTCCAGACATGCTTCTACAATAGTGTTTTCATTTATATTTACCAAGATTTTTTGTGAGGTGTTGATATTATATATTCATTCAATCAAATCAAAATTTGATATTATAAGTTCAAAAAATATTCCTTATAGTGGATTTTTATTTTTTATATTATAAATATATTTCGGCAATCAAGTTGCCATCTTCAGTATTTATCATGAACTAAAAAATAAATTTTATTTCCATGCCTTTTTATACTTTTTCCAGGGTACAGTGTTTTTATTTTCAAGGTATAATATTTTGTGACGTATTTTTCAAAACTAGTTCGTAAAGTTTGTTCGTCATAGTATTAATTTTGTTGTTAAGTAGAAATTTATTTTTGCGGTTTTTATATATTTCGATTTTACAAACTTTACGAACTAGTTTTGAAAAATACGTCACAAAATATTATACCTTGAAAATAAAAACACTGTACCCTGGAAAAAGTATAAAAAGGCATGGAAATAAAATTTAATTTTTAGTTCATGATAAATACTGAAGATGGCAACTTGATTGCCGAAATATATTTATAATATAAAAAATAAAAATCCACTATAAGGAATATTTTTTGAACTTATAATATCAAATTTTGATTTGATTGAATTTAAAAGTGGAATAAGTCACACATAGAGAAATTCCTAATATGAATTTCAACAATTTATATATTCATATCCAGCAATGAAGGTTGTTGGTTGTGAGGTGTTGATTATATTCATATCCAGCAATGAAGGTTGTTCTGTATTTTTAAATGTTTTTTTATTTTGTTTGCCTGCCAATGACTTTTCTCTTTTATGCAGTTCAATTTCTTTAGAGTGGTGACCTTCAATGTGCCTCTCAAAATTCGCTGCATGATTGCCAGCTGTAATTGCACCGCAATTTTCTACTTGGCACATCCCATTACTTTCAAATTTATTAATTTTAAAATATTTTCTTATGGGATTTTCTATTTTTCGCCCCATTTTACGTCCAATTGCTAAAACACAAAAATCACACTTTGAGGTTATGTTAAGTTACGAGTATGTATAAACATATTTTAGAATTTAATACTTACTTTCATTAAGATTAAAATTATTTAAGATAGCTTTTAAGTTTTAATTGCTGCACCACCATTAGAATTTAAAAATATTGTTGCACCACTATTAGAATTTAATTAAATTTAAAGGAACAAACGTTTATGTTCGGATATACGGTTTGTGCATCTTTATATTTATGTATATTTCTAGAAAATACCCATTAAACATTTCAAATAGAAACGAATTCGGAAACATACTCGTAATTCAAAATTGAAATAAAATCAAAACACACAAAAAATTTAAAAACCGAATCGAAAAAGAATGAAAAAAACGAAATTCAAATATCACTCCGATTTTGGTTACGGTTTAATAATGCGATATTTTTTCGTAAAAAAAGTGATCTGAGAGCAAAAAAGGCTCTTTTTGTTCGAAACACGTGCGTTTTTGACATTACGTGTTCTTTGCAAATGATCGAGATTGCTTTTTTTTATCTCGAGCACTTTTTAAAAATCTCGATTTTTTCGCAGATTTACCACACATATAAATTTTTAAACGTCAAAACAATATAAAAAAACAAAACGCCATTTTTAATTTCATTCGTGAACTATATTTTGTCGTAAATGTGTGAAATTATCAAAATTAAATAAAAAGTTAATAACAATAATAATAAAGGATTATACATAATAAAATAAATCTATATATTATAAAAGACTAAACTATGAAAATTGTGGTTATATATCATAATAATTTGTATTTTTTGTCACCAATACCCAAGTATAACAAAATTCGACTTTTTCGTCAAATATGAAGTAAACACTTATATTTAGTTTAGAATAAGATTTCGTATGAAACGTGTCGCGATATTTCGAATCTGACGAAACTCAATATAGTAAAACTGTGCTTCAAATGTTCAAATGTCAAAAATAAATTTGGCGGGAATATTTTTGTGCATGTATATGTGAAACGTCAAATTCAAGTTGTAGCGGGTTAATTAAATAAAACTACAAATTTTAATGGTTTAGAAACAAAAAAATTATTTTTATTAATTTGTAATTGTAATATAACTTAATATGCATTAAAATTTATCAAATATAAAATAAAATGAATATTCATATAAACTTTAAAATTCCAATGTAAAACGTAATTTTAATAAATTATGTATATAAATATGATTTAAAATTAATATAGAAGATAGTTTGAATAATATTTTAAAATTATTTTTTCCGTAATAATGAATAGAAAGATCATATCAATTTATTTCCAAATCTGAAACAAAATGTCCACAACACAGTAATTTTTCTTAGATGCCAAGGACGATCTTTCTCCATTGTAATTATGATTACACTTATATTTATTTGAAATCACAAGACACAGAAATTGAAATGCACTATTTGATAAATCACTTAGAACGGTTGAGTGATGAATGAAAACAAACTATGTACATATGAAACTTGTGTCTTCTCCCCATTTTTTACCAAAAAATAGGATAGATATTTAAAGGTATAATAAACTCGTTTTATCACTGTTTTACCAAAAAAATTAAATAAATATTTTCGAATGAATACTTTTAACTTACAATTTCCACCCAGACATTTTATTAAAGTGTTCACATTTCTTAGAAATCCCAAATATATAAATAAACAAGCAAAATTTTATACACGTCAAATAATACGCAGATTTCTAAACACAACGCTGTATATACGCACCACTACTAAGGTATTTATCTTTCGATTATTTTCGCATATTTCGACGGGAAAAACGATAGCTCATTTTTGAGTTTAGCTTTGTTATTTTTTTTTTTTTTTTATTTATATTTTATACTATGCTATCTTTTTTGGGGCTCAAGGCTCTCCCAGCTCTTTCGCGGTTCGCTTATTTACGTCCTGCTTTACGCCTTAACGGCCAAATCGAGGACGTACATAGGTCCGATTTTCGTAGAACCATCTGCGCATTGCATAGCTCCATGCCAGCCTATAGTACTGACATGGTGAAAAGTCCCTTTTGCGTCCTGCCCCTATCGGGATTCGAACCCGGTACCTCCCGCTCCAACTGTCACAGCTTTAACCACTGAGCCACCTGGGCGGTATATTTGGGTACATCGACAAACAGGGCAATTTTTTTCGTATTCTTTGATTTGAAAATTGTTATTTTCTCTCATTTTGGAAAGAATATCACATAATTTTAATTTAGTTTGATTCTGTTCCGATTTTTGGTTCATAAAAAATTAAGTTCGGTTTTCAATTAGGCTTCGGTTTGACTCTCTAGATCAAGTATAAGACTTTAAATTTTCTTATAATCGAATTCAAATCTTAGCATCTGATTAGTCTAGTATTTAGATTAATCTATTGTCTTTTTAATTAAAGATTCCATCGAAACCTTGATCCCAATTCATAACTAACCTAAACAATATATAGCAACAGCTAATATGAAGAGACCGAGAGCAACGAATTAATGCAATTTCAGCAATACTTCAAATATGCATTGAATGTTACATTACCGCGATTTTAACAATAAAATGGGAAAAGCCGAACCAACAATATGACACTATAAAGAGGAGGTTTTCTACGACCAGGCGACCAAAGTCTCAAATAACAATCTAAATTAAGAAATTAGACAGAAAACTGTGGTGAACGAGCCAACCTCTTTTGAGAATCTTCATTTTGGCTCGACCTAAAGCTATTTCTATTTCTAGAATAGGATCTATTTCGCTGTCTCCATCCTTGCGATTTTGTTCTGCTCTCTTGGGTCAACTTGCTTAATGCTGCCTCTATCCTTGTTAATCGTTCTTCGATCGTCTTTGGTGAGGCGATGGAGCAAGGAGAACACGTCGCTTCTCATTATGCTGTGTGGATCGAGATTTATGTGAAAAGTGGTATTTTCTATCTGCGATTGCGCTTATATTGCCATAATTGGTCTGCATGACCTCATGCATGCGGTCTGCCATTTTGGCTAGGTCCTCAAGTGATTGTCCTTCTGGTTGCGCTGCGATAGCTATGCGAATAAATTCCGGCAACCTGCGGATCCAAAATGATCGAATTATCATTGTTGAAAAGTTCGAACTCGCCAGTGCGCGAATTGTCCTCAAAACTTCCGAAGGTTTGCCGTCCCTTATTTGTTGCCCTGTTAATAGTTGTGCGAGCTTTTGTTCTTCTGAAGGAGCTAATCGCTCTAAAAGCACATTCTTTAACTTCAGGTATTGCTGCGAAATGGGAGGACATTCCAGAAAGTCAGAAATTAAATTGCATGTTTCTGGCATTAACGCACTCAGTACATGCAAAAATTTCGTCTTTTCAGATTTAATTTGTTGCGTTTCGAATTGCAATTCAGCCACCCTAAACCAATTTAGTGGTGAAGCCGTCCATAATGCTTGCAACTTGACGCTTGAAGTCGCTATTTCCCTACTATTCGCGAAGTCTGTTATGCGTATGTCACTTGTCGCTGTAGGACCCTCTGCTGGTACAGTATCTTTGTCGTTGGTCTCCATTTTTTGTTCGTCGTCCGACATTGTAAATATATCTTAGTTTTATATTTAAGTATTTCGAGCCTGGACGTAGATTGGTCTCGCTGTTTTTTTTTATATTTATCGTACGCTATAGCGATTGGATTTTGTAGTTCAACGAGTCTTAGGGCTAGGCTGCGGTTCGTATAATTGAACAGACACCCGTTTGATATAAATAAAAATGCCCTTTATTGTAATTATTACCCAAATGGAGAGTGGCGAGCTTACCACTGGTGGGGGTTTTTCCGCTCTCTCCAAATGCGTTTCTGGATTTTTGCAATTGGAACGGTGACACACCGTTTTCAATGACAATGATCCGTTTATTTAGTTTTATACAAAAATAATATGGTGGATTCACTGTGCAATATGGGACGGTTAGTTTTCACAAATATATTTTTCGACGGGTAACGACCAAGGACGAACGATAGCGGGTGAAACTTATAAAACTATGTTAGTACTTATCCTATAAAATTTATTGATTTAGCGTTAAATGCCTCGCAAGTTAAATACTACTATTAAATATTGATAACTATTAATTTGTTAGAATTTCTTGAATTTACTTAACTTTGAATTAATTTAAATTTTTAGATATATATAAAAAATAAAATATAAATATAATATTGCATATAAATAACTTGCCGAAATACTTTTGTTATTGCTGCTACTCTATGTGTTGTTACTGCTGCTGCTGTTCCTTCAGTTGGTTGCTGGTAATCGCTTTTGGTGTTACTGCTGCTGTTGTTTCCTCAACCGTTGCTCTTAATCGATATGTTGTTACTGCTATGCTGTTGTTTCCTCAATACTCCAATTCCACGGTGGGTATTGAGGTTCATTTTCCACGTGGTATTTGAAGATGATTATATTTGGCCTATTTCTGCGATCCGCTTTGGTTATATTTTTTTTTGTCTCTTGCTGTAACAATATATTTTGTATAATGTGTTGTACTGTTTTTTTAATGCGTGTTTTATAGGTACATACCTTTTACCTGGTACGTTAATAACGTATCAGGTGTCCCGTTTCGAAAACGTGTTTCCTAAACTCTGCTGTTCTGGTAAAAACCGGTGTCTAATGGTCACCAATGTTACGACTTATCGTTTTATTTTTGTATTAATAATCACAATTTTAATAATTAAAATATTGTTTTTTTATTATTTATAATATATTTATTAATTTAAATTCACAATGTTATTTGATATATTTTATTAATTTAAATTCACTTAAAACTAAAACAGAAAGAAATTCCGTACATTTATTTTGTTCAATACAAAATATTTATTTTGTATTGTCCAATTAAAAACATTTAATGTACCACAGTACATAAATCTGTGACACCAATGCAAATACCAACGTTTGTTTATTTTAGTGCGTTTAAGCGTTCGCTATTTTAGATCAATAATGTTTATGTAGAGATTAAATATTTCTATTTGAAATATGTTAATCCCCTACAGGTCCATCAAAATATTAGGATTTATTGATTTTTCATTTTTTCTTCTTTTCTTCATCTAAATAAATAAACGATTCTAAAGGTGGAAATTTAATTTCTATCAGATGTTTTAGGGGAAACATTTCTGTTATATATGGTACATATTGTTTGTTTCCTAGTTTTTTGTGGTCAGATTATATCTGTGGTCTTTTTACAAAAGGGCATAAGTCGAGTTATCACCAAATCGACATTTTGAGATATTCGAATTCCCTGTACAAAACTACATAAGTCATTAATTTTTTATCGTTTAACCATTAGAAAGGGAAATATTGAAATTGATTGATTGATTGATAGGACTGTAGGACCAAGCGCTAGGCAAGATTCCCGGATAACGCCGGGCCTATTCCTACAGCCGTTTACATAAAACGATAGGTAAGGATAGGAAGGTATATTAGTTAGGAAAGAGCGACCCGGTTACAGACACCATGACAGTCGGTACTAAACTACTATTACTAGACAATCACAATTCTAATCTACTAGTCTGCAATCGCCAATCAGCATTCTTCAGTCCGCAACACCTATCTGCTCTGCTGTATTTTGAATAAAATTACAATTAGATTAAAATTAAAATCCTAAAATAAATTTATAAGTTAGTCGCTCTAACCATGCATCTGTAACTTAATTAATTAATTTTATTTTTTTATTTCAACTCCCATCCGCACCACTAACCTTATTAAAACATAAGTACAAAACTCTGAAAGAAAATTTATTAACTTATGGCTCAGGTATCTGAAACAATTTAATTAATATGGTATGATTGTTTAAGCCATCCATTACGATAATGTTACCATAAGTTTGTAACATGCTCATCAGAGAATCAAAATAGACTAGGGCGACAATCTTCAACAGAATCATTTTTCTGTTATATAATTAGTAAAATAATATAATTTGTTAGTAAAATCTATATCATTTTCACATTAACATTGGTTATTATTTTTATTTGGATAGGCAGGACATTTTTAATTCCATCATATGTATTTGTGTTACCTCAACAGTAGAAACTGGAGTATTAAGGTTAATTATCCTGGGGTCTTCTCATCATATGCTGCATATAAAGTTGCGTCCCTATATTTCCAAATCCACCACCATTTAACGCGAGGGCCAATATTTATTTATTTTATGACCCGACAGCATATACATTCATATCATATACATTCATTATGACGACCTAATAAACAGTCAATTCGTGTGTAGGGTAAATTATTTATATAAATAAATAATTGAATAAGTTAGTCATAACCTGCAACTTAGCTATAACGTATTAAAATTAAATCATCTACACAAAATTTTAAAAATAAATTTACTAGATATGAATCTGTAACTTAATTATTATTAATTTTACTATTTATTTAAACTCCAGTCCGCAAACCAATCATAGTTAAACAAAAATACAAAACTCTTAATTAATTAACTTACGGCCCCTGAATCTGTAACAATAAATTAAATTAATATGGTATGCTAGATCAGGTACCAGTCAACCATTACGCTGATGATACCATAATATTAGAATATGTTTGTCAGAAAATCAAAATAAATCTCTGAAAACGTTTTACATTCCAAAATTATGCAACCTCTTTTTTTTAAATAAAATAAACTTTCCTTGTAAACCCGGTCTAACTATAATCATATTTATACTTATATAAATAATTAAAACCAAAACTTTTCCATAAATTATTATTATTTTTATATTAATGGTCGTGATCAGGGATGTCACTTTACTAAATTTGTAGTAGATCCGCCCGACCTTCACCGTTCATTAATCAAAAAATAACAATTGATATCGACTTCAAAAAGCACCATTAAATCCAAATAAGAAACTTTATACGAAACTTGATAAATTGAAATAACGCGTGGATTACCCACATGTACGTATGCACGACACACAGGCTAAATTAAATTCTAAAACTAAATTTATTAGTTAGTCGCTCAAGAATTTGTAACTTAACATAATTTTATTATACATATATATAATAAACTCCAGTCCTCATACCTATCCTAATTAAAATAAAAATATAAAAAACTGAAAGAAAATTTATTTA
>OZ010739.1:12638057-12713768 GCA_963932295.1 Tipula lateralis
TTTCCTTCGATTTCACAATGACTTGGAATCCAGTGAATCGTAATGTTTTTATTTGTGTTATGGCCTACTGTGTCTATCATTTGGTTTTCATAATGACTTTCTGTGTTTTGTTGTATTGCTGTATCTATTGAATTGCATGCACTTTGTGAATCTGTGAGTATTATTATGTAATTGGATTTAAAACCTAGAGCGACGGTTATTGCAATTTTTATTGCGATTTTTTCTATTGTTTTGATATTGGTAGTGTTTTTAAGATGAATGGAGAGTTTGAGGTTATTGTCTTGGTTGTATATGCCGATTCCAGCTTTGTCTCCTATCAATAACACATCTGTGTAGATATGCGTGTGGCTAGAATACTTTTTTAGTGTTTCTTTAGTTAGTTTATATAATTCTGTATTGTTTTTGGAATTGACGTTTTGTATGTCTTCTATATGTCTTATTATTTTTAGGTTTTTTGGATACGTGGTTTTGATATGTGGTCTTCGCTGGTATAGGAGTTGTTTTCGTTAGGCCTAGACACGTTCTTATGGCGCTATTTTTTATGGTTTGGCCGATATTTGTGGCGATTTTATTATTGTCTTCAGTGATGATGTATGCGTATTCTAGTTTAGGTTTGAGGATAGCTTTGTATATGTTGTACATAGTAGTTGGGTGTGATCCTGCATATATGTGAGAGTTTTAAGAAGGTTAATTGTTTTGAAGCGTGTAGCTTGCTGTAAATTTGAATGTGTGTTGTACTTCGAGTTGTTGCTTGTATCTTGTAATTCACTAGGCCGGTTTCGATTTGATGATCACGTCATTGAATGATCGAAAAGATCAAATCCATCTCATCAGACATATGCTACCGGACTTGATGTTCTTACTGTGCGATTCGTATATATATATATACGTTCAGTTGTGACGCGACAGTACTAGTGAATTGCAAGAACTTAACTCGAAATATCGATTTTATGAATTGCGTGTGGCGTGAGCTAATTTGAGATTTGTTTGAGCTGCTCTGAACGCCACAGTTTCTGAGTGTCTGATTTAAATTTTTTGTAGTGATGTGCGAGTGATAATCTCTTGTTGATTGTAATTCCCAATAGTGTCCTGTTTTTCTTTTAGTTAAATGTTATTTATGTAGAGATTTATTGTATTATTGTTGTTATTGTTAGTTAACATTCTTAAGAAGTGTGTTTTGTTTGTATTTATTTTTAGGTCAAGAATGTTTAGTTTTTGGGTAATTTTATTTGTAGCTTTTGTAATATTACATTGAAGTCCGTCTTGAGTTTTGCCTGTAACTATTAAGCATATGTCATCTGCAAATTGGTATATTTTTCTGTTTATGTTGTTTATATCGTGGATACAATTGGTGTATAAGTTGAATAGAGTAGGGCTCAGGCAACTACCTTGGGGTATTCATAAGTTTGTGTGTTGAGAGAGAGAGAGAAATTGAATTTTTTATTATAATGTTTCTATTGGTTAGAAATTGATTTATCCAGTTAATAGTAGGTGAGAATTTGTGAAGTTGCATAGTTTGGATCAGTTTTATTTTGTTGACGTTGTCAAATGCCTTGCTTATGTCAATGTTGATGATTATAATTTTATTACTATTTTCCTTTTCGAGCTTTATGTATTTTATCATCTCTGTAAAATAGCAAAGCATCCTAAATAATACAAGCAGAACACAAAGACCCTTTAAATTTATCGAGCTTTTTTAAGGGGTGTAGATTTCGATACTTTCCATAAGAACTAATGTAAAATTGACGATTTTTGATTCAATTTTAATGAATGAAAAATACTGTCAACAAAAATTATTTTTATATCAATATTTAAATAAAACATTTTCATATAACATATATGGAAATCAAATGAAAATACGAATTATTTTAATAGTTATAATAAAAATAAAAACGTTTTGATTTGCTCAATTTTTATACATGTATATGTTATAATTGGTTCTAAACGCTGTATAAAAATATATAAAACGAGATCAATGACGTCTGAACTACGAAAATGAAACCGATACTTCAGATGTTGGATAATAGATGGCACTTAATAACTTTAATAATGTCACGAATCACAGATGTCACCTGTGATAATTAAAAAGAAAATTATAACAGTAGGGATTACCCTGTAACCAAACGTTTACACATACGAACAAAGTAAAAAGAAATAATGAAATAGGCGGAGCGAACCAAATACGACGCAACGAAATTTCGAGAAGTGTAGAGAAGCAAAATAATGGAATGTTCTACAAGCCTTTGCGTCGTATAAATACGTGTAGACATTTGAGTTACGAAACAGTTCAATTTTGAATTTTGAAGTGTTAATATCGGGAAGTGAAAATAATAGTGAAAGTGAAGTGTTAAAATAATAGTAGTGATAAATATTGTGGAAAATAATAGTGAAAATAAATATTAGTGAATTATTTGTGAAATATTTGTGGGAAATAAATTTAATTGAAATTTAATCTTTGCGAGTTTAATATTCACAATCCAGTGATCGAACCGGATAAAATAATTAGAATAACCACTCGGCGAAATCGTAACAATAATATAAATCGTATTTATTGATATTCTAAAGCATATTTTTAATGCTATAATACGAAATACACAATTAAAATACCCAAACATGTAAATGAAACTGAGTACTTGAATAATTATTTGAATTTTTTATATTTCCATTTATTTGTTATACTTCATGTGCTACATACCCGATGGCATCATAAAAGTCGTTAAGTTTTTTAACAGAGTGAATTTTCTAAAAAAAAAAAAATTATGTTTTTTAATAAAATATATTTATTTAGATACAAATTGCATTTAACAACAAAACGGTACCTATAGCTTCGTCTACAAAGATTAATACAAAGATTCTTTGGGGATTCTTTAAATGTAGTTTTGTTAATAGTCATATATTCGTATATTTGTTTTTGCCTAGATCTTTCTCTGCAGTCTTTGAAATTTGTTCTGTGGCCCTCTCCGCAAAATTTACAGCGGTCTTCCATGTCACACTTATGTTCCGCCTCTTCTACTTTTGAGCAGGTAGGGCACCTATTGTTCCCTTTCGATCGACATTTATTGATGGTCTGTCCATAGTTTAAGCATTTTTTACAATGCAATGGATTTGGTATGTAGTAATGAACGCGTAGTAAAATGTTGTCATATAATGCCACGTTATATGGAAGTTTGTTTGATTTAAAGTGAATTTTGATTAGTTCCATGTTAGAAGCTGTTTTGGATTTCGGGTCCCATTTTGTCATACGTTCTATTTTGTTTATGGGAATATTTGATTTTAGGTTTTCTTCCATTTCTTTTATATTTAGATTTGTTGGAACATTTTTTATAATGCCGATTGTGTTGTTGAAGTTGTTGGGAATGAATGCATTATATCCCATACATATACATATGAATGTCCCGTACTTTAAGGTTTTGTTTTAGTTCGTTTACTATTTTTAGTAGTATGTTTATTTTATCATGTGAATTCTTAAGGTTTAGATTTAATTTTTCTATTTCATTTGCATTTCATTTCTGTCCTGTAAACTAACGAACTCGTCCTGTTTCGGTACTTGTCTTCTTAAGCCGAATAGATTGTCTTTTGTTTCTATATTGTGTATTGTCATGTGTTCTGTGATTTGTCTTTGTCGTTGTCTCTCTTGACAGTCTTTGTTGAATGTCATATGTCCGTCTCCGCAGAACTTGCAGCGTTTTTTTAGGTCGCACATGTGGTTTTCTTCCTTAATTTTTGGCACATGTCACGCACCGTATTGATTCTACTGCTCTGCATCTGTTTGCTGAATGTCCGTAATTTAAGCACTTTTTGCATTGTAGTGGGTTTGGTATGTAGTAGTGTACTTTCAATAATATACATTATTAGGGATTTTATTGGAGAGGAAAGTTAGTTTTATTATTTCTAGATTAGATTTTGTTTCTGTTGTCGGGTCCCATTTGGTCATTCTTTCAATTTTTTCTATCTCGAATTCCGATTGAATGCTGTCTATAACTTCTTTTTCTGTTAAGTCTGTTGGTACGTTTTTTATTATGCCTATTGTTTTGTTGAAATTTGATGGGATGAATACGGTATATCTGTCAAATAGTTTAAACGGTTTTGATATTATGCACGTATTTGCGTCCGTGCATGAACTGAAGGTTAGTCTTGCCATGGGTTTGCTTAATTGTTCCACTGCTATTATGTTTTCGAATTTATTGGTTTTCAGGGATTTCCTAGGCTTATTAAATTTATGTTATCTTTATTCACAATAAATCTATAAGGTCCTATGTCGTGTCTTTTCTATTTATTTGATGTCTCGTTGTGTGTATTTGTTTATTTTGGTTCACTTCACTTTGTGAATTATAATTAACCAAAACTTACCCTTTTCCGTAGTTGATGTGGTAATTTTTTACTTTTTTTATTTATTCACTATAAACTCAATTCGCGTGTTAGTTATTAGGTTATCTGTACGTCTTGAGAATACGAGAACCAAATTCTGAATGTCTGTTTATTTTGATTAATGGATTCTACGATTTAAACGTTTCAAAACTGGTATAAAATCATCTGAAGTATCCTTCATTTGTGAGTGGTCACTTGATGTCTCTTTGTTATTTTCTTCTAGGCGGTAGTTCACTAAAGGTACTTTTTGTTTTCACGTTGTATAGCCCATCGTATGGTTTTTACACTATCATTAGTTATTTTTAAACTACTCACATCACTTTTTCTTTCAATATTCTGCATGTTTTGTAGAATATCAGTAAGTTTGGTTTCCAATTGTGTTATTTTATTTTGTAAATATTTTCTTTAGATAGCGTTTTATTTTCTATCATAAGTTGACCTATTTTTTCACCTGTTATTGAGCCGTGTTCTATTGCTGGCCCTGGTCTGTTTTATCAGCTTTGGCGGTTTTGTAATTGGATTCGGATTGTAGCTTTCATATATCATTTCCGAATCCGATATAGTTACCGTTCCTGTTTCTTCGGGTTCATCCATTTTAGTTTTTGTGTAAAAACTTCACTATTTAGATCTTGATCATCTGAATATTTTCGTGCCCTTCATTTGAATACCCTCAAATACAGACCGCAGAGATGTTTATTGAATTCACTAGGGCCATGCAGATATTTAAGCAAAATTCAGCTTACTTTTAAACCTTATTCGATTGGTTTGGCCAAATGAAGATATGCTCGAAAAATAAATAGTGATCGCTTTAAATATGAGAATTATCGCAGTATAGCTTTCCTTTGCACAGTCTACAAGTTATTGACGCAAGTCCATTAAGTTTTGGCATATGCAGATGATATCTGTGCGAATGGTTTAAGTGGCAACGGAGTAAAAGAGACTTAATCTACTAGAACAGCAGGCCTATTTGGGAATTCAATTCGTATTGTTATTCGATTCGAATCAACAAATCGATTCGAACATGAATTGATATTTGGTAATACGATCGAAAAAAGAAATACATACTGCCAAATACTTAGAAGGAAAATGTTGTACTAATTGTTGAATTTTGACATTTAAAAAGTATATTTCTGTTATTATATTTTGATTCGGTTTATTACTTGACAGTTGAATTATTTGGTTGCTGACAGCATAATATTCATTATCAATAGAACTTAGCAATTTAGATGGTGGTGTAATTGGGTTGATTGGTACACTAAACCGTGTATCAGCAAACGAAATAGTACCAGTTATTCCAATCATATACTGCGTTTCTTGAAAATGTTTCTCTCGTATGACGTTTTATTTAATATTATGTTTGAAATCGGTCCACACTTTCTTCCAGCCATCTGAAGTTAATAGTTGATTGTCAAAATGGAACCTACTCTAAATCTTGGTTGGATGGACAGCGTGGATCTATAAAATTTCCCCGTACTAACTACTATGGTGCTGGAACGCAAAAAGCTAGTGTGGCTCATTACAGTCTCTCAATATACACTCCCTTTATCAGCTATGTACTGATGCCTGTTTGTATAGAGGGATTCTCCCTCCGCACTACTACCGGGCTCTGAGCTTTCTTTTGTTTCCTTTCACTTCCACTGATCCCACTAGTACTCATCATCATCACCCTTTTAGTTGGTTTATTTTTAAACCACCAGCATCACTCACTTTGATGGTTTGGTAACATTTTCTACTAACGAGAAATACGGTTACCTATATGACAGATCTCACCATTATCGTTGGAAGGCTATGTTGTAAAACCCGAAAGTCACCTTATTTGAAGTAACCCTACTAGAAACTTAGCATCCTCTTAGCCACGCAGACATGAGCGTATGCAGTGCCACCTTAGCTTGAGTAGCTCAAGCGGTAAGTTATATCGATTATAAGTTCACAATTCCAGCCGAACGCCATAGCACATTCTGTTGCCCAAAGGCTAACAGGGTTCACCATTCATCACGATAACGCAGGCTTGGGAGTAGAGAGGAGATGCTATAGCAACCTGCATTGTATGAGCGCATATATATATATATATATATATATATATATATATATATATATATATATATATATATATATATATATAACTACATATTTATAAATAATAAAGAATCGGCTTCTATTTTAGGACACAATTTTTTTCTTTTATATCCCTTTATATGGGTTCGTTAGCAAAACTAACAATGAACATAAATTCGATCATGATCGAACAAATAATGCTCGAAATTGAACTGCCAAATAAGGGAAATTCTCAGTCGTTTGTGTTTATACGCGATTGCTTTGGTGTTCGTTTTCATTTTGTACGTTATCGAATTCAAAAATACCGATTATTCGATATCGTCGTTCGATTATTCGATATCGAGTTCTCGAATAAGGACCCAGTATTAAGTTTCCGTTGGTCTCAAAATCAACGAGTCCGAAACCAAATATCTGATCTCTGATTTTAGAGAACAGACGTTAAAGTATATTGAATCTCTCCAATATTCATGTTAATAGTGTGGGAGTTGATATCAAGTTACGTTTTATCACTGGTTATCAGACCCAGTTCTGAAATGAAAATATCTTGCAACTGCGGATAAGCTGAAATTGTACAGAGTATTGATCAGACCCGTTGTCATGTATGAGTTCTTTTCAACCACGAAATAAAGAAATCAAAGGTCAGGAAGTACGCTGACTCGGTCACTCGTTATTCCAGAGCGAATGGTACAGCAATTTATATTGGGAGAGCCACCTTTCAAGGCGTAGATAGTGATCTGGCATCTACTAATGGTTTACAACAGAAGTGAAGTGAAGTCAGATTATATATATTGGAGATGTATTGAATTTTTAGACATTTCCGAAAATTATTGTTTATCAATAAAAAAAAGTTAGAGTTTAAACTGCTTCATAATATTTAATTTAAAAAATTATTTTTTCATTGCAGTGATCTCCGCCAGCAATCAAGTGAACAATTTCAATAGCCATTATCTGAATGATAATAGATTAACTGGCGATAAAAATGATCATGACCTGGATATGTTCCCTGCATTGAATAAATCAGTTAATATCAGTAATGTAGTGTCGGATTCAATTGAAACTATAATCGACTCATCTAATATGCATGTATCAAATAATATTCCAATATTGGTAAATAGTCCTAATGAGTCTGAATCTAGTGATGATGATGTCCAAATATTGGATGATGATCCGCCAGGTAATTGTTAGATATTTTTATGCATGCTTAATTTTAATTGGTAGGAATTCAATAGTTTTTAAAAATACAAAATAAATTATATTAACATATTTCAGGAATATATAACTTTGAAATTTCACTTGAAATTGTAGTTAAAGAGTTTTATTTAGTTCGATTAACGCCTTGTCGAACACTTAAATATATTCCAAAAAAATTGTCAATTACATTATTGTCATTTGAACAAGGTTTTGAGGTATTCAGGGGCACAGTTAGGTGATTATCTGATATTTATGGGTAAACCCATTTAGTTCGAACCAGTAAGATCTGGTTGTATATATCATCACAGAGTGATCTGGAGCTTAGGAATTCGTCTATTTATACCAACACCATGTGCAATCCGTTCTTGTGTACAGATTTTATTAATAACTCCTAACAACCTCCTAAATTGCTTCAAAACAAAGTACGTGTAGGTGGTAGTGAATACCAGAATATCTGAGTTTTTGGTGAAAAAATGCTAAATAGCGAAAATATGTTCCTTCAAGACACCAAAGAATGCATCGGTTGTTCATCTTAATGCACCTACTCAAACGGCTTGTTATTTTTTGGTTCGACTATAGCATATTGAATAAGAGTATCAGCCCTTTAAGTATTGGTTGGATATTGGTTAGATGTGTATTGTTAAGGCTGTACACCAAACCCGATGATAGTTGTTCAATCGACGATGTCAGGTTCCAGTTTAACTCCAAGGCTGTACATAGGATCTCCATAATTTTGGCTGCTGGACTGCGTAATGATAATATCAACTCATTCGTTGATTGTTGTACATCTCTGTTTCTGCAGTTGCAATATCGAAAGGTTGGCGCTTTCAAAATGGTTTCTGTGGTATCTGTTGTTGGTAAGACAATGCGCAATTCGTTGGCTATTTTCTCCATTTTTGTTTCAACGAGCTCTCGTGGTTCTTTGACTTTTCACATTTCTTTTTCAACGACAAAAATTCAAGTCTCGAATACCACCCAATGAACGTCTTGTTCCTTCTTCAACCGACCAAAATGTTTCTCTTGTTGTAACATCTCTATTGCTCTAGATGATGTTGTTGCTGCTTAGCAAGGATTTGGTTGATCCAAGCTTGAACGCATGGTTTTCGATCCCGTATGTCTCTTTAAGAAAAGTTGTAAGGCAACATGATTGATTCAGTTTAAACTCGCTTTCAAGATTATCACTGGATTGACACTGCCCGTACAGTAGTAGAATTGAGAGGAAGTTTCGAAATTGTCTGTGCAATTGTCTCTTAGTCCGTGAAATTGTTGCCTCGACGACTTATGTTAGACCAAGTTTTGATCCATGTTGATCAGCAAAGTTCGTTGAATGTTCGTATCTTTTGTTGTTATTTTGAAGAATGAAAGTTCCTTCCTGTCCGGTTGGTGCTGAATGAATTGACGTGGTTTTCAAGTTGCGGCTATTCAGGCATAGTCATCACTATCACTATTTGGATCACATCAGGCTACCTAGCGCTGTTTTTGCTAGCTGCTCACAACGTTTCATTCTTGCATCAATGCACATCGTACAAAAAAATATAAAGTTTTATTTCAACCTGTTTGGTTGAGACGATGCACAGTCATGATGGATCAGTGGTTTTGTGATGACCAGTTCATAACTTCCCCTCGATATTTAGTCACTCCCTGAATTCCGAAGGCTTCTCAATTTGACAATCAACGGCCGTTTACATTGAAAAGAGGCAAATGCACGGCTTGCATCGTTCCGAATTTTCATGCTGAATATGTGATACCTCAAAGAACAGTATACAGTTAAAAATTTTATTTGGCCTGCTGTAATTTCGTCTCAATTAAAGCACGTTTAGTTCGACTTATCTTCTGTCTCAAAGATCGAGCAGCAGCCGACTCAGCCATCTCTAGTGCTGCAGTGGATGCGGTATGTATTGCTCCCACAATGCCCAACCAAACAAGTCTTTCGCAGAAGAGTCAGAGTTGCCACCAAATAGCGATACGATATTGCGAAAGTAGATGGGGAACGCCATTCAAGTCGATTGGCAAATCGATTCAAGTTAATAGCTTCTCTTAAACAACGGATTTGAGTTAATTGCCCTTAAAGCATTTTGGCTAGCAGAGAAGATCTCCATCAATCTCAAAATTGCAGCAATTTCCGCTTGACAAGGATTTAGCACGTTCAGTCCAGCACATCTTCTGATATATTGAGTGCGGTATGCATACCTCACACAATGATCAGACAAACAAGTCTTTGGTAGGTGGTTCAGTGTTGTCACAAGATTATTTGTAACAAAAGTGATTATAGGTCTTATAACAGAAACGTATAGTAAGTACACGCGAGGTGCTATGGCAAGATGCTCAATATTTGAAAGACAAGTTTCCCAGTGTCCTGCTTCTTGTTAAAAGTACAAGCTCACTTTTCGTTTTATGATCGTAGTTCACTTGATCTTCTTCCACGATTTTGAGATTATCCCAGAGCAAACTAAAGATATATGATTTCAAGAATGCTATCCTGTTCCTTCTAGGAGCCCAATATCCCGCTCTGGTTCCACTCACTGAAACATGGTAGTTGGTTTGTGAGATGATTTTCATCCTTAAGCATTTTAACTCCCCACCCTCTGCATTCCTTCGCCCTTTCTGTTTTTCATTCCTGAAAATTCAGATGGAGGCAATACAATATTGTTCTCTTGCATGTTTTTTGTGTCCCTGAGGAAGCGCCCACAGTACTTACATAATTTGTAACTGGTTCATTATAATTACGAAAAATTTCAAGAATGCGGTATATTTGAATTGCAACATGGTGTCCCTAGCAATCCTACATCTTATAAATTATTTGTGTCACTAAACACGACAGTCAACTATATATCATATTGTTCTACATCACAACTCTTTTATGATGTAAAATATTTTGTCCTTGACTCGAGAAGCATAACGAACAGTATGTCTTAAGAAATTGGCCTCGAGTTAAGCAACATTAATAAACGATTCAATTTTTTTTTAATTTCATATTATTTTTATGAAACCGAAAATAATAAACATGATGTGTTAACTTTTGCATTAAATATGTTTTAATATGTACTACACCAATCCGTACGGAACGAAGATCTTGTCCATATACCTGTTTCTCAGCATGTAATGGAGATCAAATTTGTTAAACCCATTGAGGTATTCACCCCACAGTGATGTTTCACTATACTAAATCGTCTATCTCATTCACAAACGTTGAACTCTTTAGGGTCACTTTTATATTTCTACGCGTATGGAGAATGGAGAACACTTTCAGATCAATAACTAGATCTTGAACATCGGTGTGAACACTGTATTAGGTGTGGAATGAACAATTAAAGCGATTCATTCTAGAGAAAAGGGCCAATATCAGCCCCAACATAAGTTACAACAAATATTCGATTTATATATTTATTTTTAACGGAAAATTATTTTATATCGTTTTAGGCTGTGTACATAATAATTATAAATCATATTTAACGCAAAAGTAAATCATTTTACGAATACATTATGTTTATTTTTATTTTCAGTTTCTTAAATATAATTTGAATTCTTTAAAAATTAAAACTGAATTTTTTATCCAATGTTTTCTAACTCGAATGGTGTACGGATAATTTCTTGAGACAGGTATGTGCAAAAATACACAGTAAGATGAAGATTTTATTTGATTATTGAAATTTTTATTTATTTTTAGAAGATAGGCATATTCAGGTAACATGACAACATTTTTTATTTGTAACCCACTTAAGTACTAAGAAACGAGATTACGGATCAGCACGTTGTGACTTAAAAATTCAAGACTTAATAAACTCAATTCCACAAAACTGGAGACTATATACCCATTGTTAGATACGGTGTCGTTCATTCCCAGGGACTAGGAAAAGTCCAAAGACTCTGTTAATAATCCACATTTGATCCACATCGGTAACCAACCGTACCAAGTACGTGGAATCTTTCACGAAAGCAACTCACCCCTTCAAAAGTATAGCCGCTCTCTAGCTATTACTACAGTTATCGTAAATAAATTAGATCCATGGCTTCTGTATAAGTAACGGCCGGTAAACCTGATGATAAGACTGATGTCGCTTTAGCATGGTGGTTTATCTGTATACATTTTATATATTGTGTTCCTATTCAGTTGGTCTCAAACTTGTCACAGCTTGATTGAGAGAAGCGCCTCTAGAAGTCTCCCCGAAGCTAATGGTGTGTTGTCATCAAACACGATCGGTTTACTCTGCCGAGCACTAGTCTTCTCCGGTCTCAGACAAGGAAGTTTATGGGTAGTTCTATACATGTTAACGTTAGAAACTTTCGACCCTCGCTGAATGTATTCCCGTGGTACATACCCATCATTCAGCGTGGGTGTAACATCCTTGTCCAAATGTATTGAATGCTCATTGTCAGACATCTCCATGAGGAGGTTGTACATACCCTTGCAAATCAATCAGCCATATAGTCTCAGTATCTAGTACAACAGACATGGCATAAGTGTTGCGTTCGGTTACGACGCCGAGTGTCGTTTGATTCGCCAAGAATATTCACTTCTCTTATCACATCCAGCAAGACTATCAATCTTAAAAAAGTAAATTAATTATTTTTCCACGAAAAATAATTAGATTCCGGTATGAATTCCTAATTACGGCCGAGGAGTGGAAAGTTACCTTGACTTGTCTAATCTCCTGGTGTACAATATTCACTCTTGGAAAGAATTTTTCTTCAAATACCATCAATAGTCTTGTAATTTCCACTAAGTGTCCCTAGGTTTTAGATAAGTTATTGCAAAAGAGCACTTGATAAATTTGAAGAAGATTCCAACATGAACGATTAGTCATCTTTTCTGATCCATAAAACAATTGATGCTGGTTTTGGTTTGCGAAATGTGTTCTTGCTTATAAATGAATGTCAACCGAACTATTCAAACTAATTGTCGGCAATAATTTATTAAAATATTTTTAATTTGTTCATTCCAGTACTCCCCCGCAACATTAACTGTGATATTCGAACTCATATTCCAGCATTGGAAAGTAGTTCGACCGATAAAGGAGTGTCAGAATGTGAAGCAGTTACTAAACAGCATGATGTTATTTCATTATTAGAGACTGAGCCTATAAATAGAAGTCACGTAACACCAGATTCAACTGAATTAATTAAGAAATTCAATTATACTTTCCAAAATTCTGACTGTGAACTAATTATTATTGATCTAGTATCAGATGAGTCGAACGACTCTGTACAACTGCAAGATAATACTAATTTAAAATCGACTGATATTGAACCAATTTGTGATTTATCGGACAAGGAACCAAAGAATGATTTTGAACACGGTGAACAAGTTATTTCACCAAATCTCGAAAATTGTTCAATCAATGATGCTAAAGATGATGTGTGTGAAAATGTAAATCCTGTATTACAAGTCTGTACCACAACTTTGGACACAAAGATTACTGAATCAGAAGAAATATGTTCAAAAATCGATGATACAATCCACGAAACGCCAAATTCACCCATAAAAAATGTAGTCTCAGATGTGATACCCGAGAAGTACGTCGAACCAGCAATTGTGCCGTTCGAGGATGAAAGTACTCCAACTAAAAACTCAGACGAAGAACATTTTTATCCAGACACGTTGGGAATTGATACGATTGATGTGAGACCAGATGTGATTAATGCATGGTCACCAGTCGCGGTAAGTGCAAGGCTTGATTTGAATGTAATGTTACAAATGTTGTAGTAAATAGTTTTTTTTTATAAATTTCCAAATTATTGATTACAATTTAATATTTATTAGGTTGCAAAGCCGGAAGAAATCACCGAGGTTATTAGTTTCGATGCTACCTATAACTATGATAGTGACTATAGTTTGGATTTTGATGATGAGAATGAAAATGATTGTGATTTGATTCAAGAGAAAATAGCAAAGCTATTAGAGAACACAATATTATCTAAAGATGAAATTGTGTCACCCGAATTAAATATCCTAACTCGAGAAGCGGAGAACAATAATAACGAAACGGATGAAAATAATAAATCAAAACTCACTTCAGAATCTAGTGATATTTGTAATGATGTTAACAAAACAGGCACTGTAAGTATACTTATATATTTATTTGAAGTTAATTCTGAAAAAATTTCCTAAAAATCATGACCTACATTAAAATTATCTCGATTTATATAAGTTAGGTTTAAGTGTCTGTCTTGAGAACGAGGTTTTTTAACGAAGAAAATCGAAAACTATCCCGAACAAATAGTTTAGTGTTACTCCTGCTTTTTCATTAATTACATAGCTTCCATACTAATCACGTGAGAAAACTAAATTCTGCTCTTTTCAGTTTTTTCCCCATCACTCAGACTCGATTGACCCATTGTCTCAGATGTACACTCAGTCCCGAAATCTGTTTGTTCTTTGACTAAAGCCCATTATATTTGGTATTTTTAAGGTCGTCAGTTGATCCTATATTAGGAAGCGTGCTGTATGAAGTGCTCAACTGTTTTTTCTTCTCCTTCCCCACATTTCGCAGCTTGCGTTGTTCCGAATTTTCATTCGGAATTATTCAGGGATTTATGTCCCGTGAGCAAAATCCTCAAAGTTCGTCTATCATAATTCAAAGAGAACATTTTTCATAGGTGACAAGAGATGAGGTCGTCTCATTTTTTGTGGTGCAGAAAACATAGTGATAATTGATATCTCTCTTAAGAGATAATCGCGTCATCCTGAAGCGGGCCCAGGTGCCAAAAAAGTGAAAGTCATGTGCCGGCCCACATCCCTCCATATTTGGCAGTGCCCAGATGGGCTAAATTGATTGTTTTTGCCTTGTAGTAAATGTTACATGCTTTATTGCAGTCCAGTAAATTTTCAGGGAATGCTACATTCTTTATTGCATTTCTCTTCTATGTGTTTTAGCCAGATAATCAGATCTAACCAGATTCTGAGATACTTTACTTCTAAAGAGAGCGAGATGGTATGAGCCCCATTTTTTGGAAGACTTGAGTTTTTCAAAATCCTACGTCTTATGAAAAGATACATCTCAGTTTTCCTAGGGTTGACTGATCGACCCGGATCACTACAACAGGCTACAACCATGTAGCTATTTACATGTGATCACATATAGTATATCCATATTTACCAACCTGTATTATGGTGATGTCATCGGCATAACTAACAGTAAAATTAGTTGTCGTTTAATTGGACCAGCCGAGACAGAGTTCTACCTAGAGGACATCCCTTTCTGTAGTGGTATCACTGCCTAAGCCTATCACTGCCAGTTTCAGAGATCATCGTCCAGAAACGCTTCCAAAGCTGATTCCTTGTTATCAATCGCTCTAAACCTTTAAGTAGAATTCTCCTCTTTTCTATAGATCGCCATTCTTCGGGATCTTAAAACGTACCCCATTGCCGAATTGGCTCCGGAGATATGTGTCAGACCACCTCTGGGATATGATTTCCAGTCCTTCCTGAAGTAGTTCCGAAAAAAACCTCTCTGGACCTTTGCCACCACGTTTTCCACAAAGTTCCAAACTCTGAAACCTGGTGGTGAGTGTTGGAATTTGTTTCGGGAAAATGAGTTCATTTGAATCTCTAGGACTTTCTGATTTGTGTTCGTATTAGATCCATCAGGTTTTTCTAGAGATCCGATAGTGACCTTCATATTACCGCATAGATTTGTCTTAAATTTAGAGGTCGCCATAATGTTATTCACTTCCTTGCAGAAATATCTCCATTTTGGTCTTTTTCACTTAGGATACATTTCTTGAACACTCTGAAGATTTGTACAGGTCCCAATCTTCCGTTGTACCGGTTTTCATTGCTTTGTTGAAAAGTTTTCTTGCGTGCTTCCTCAGTCTCCCCAGTTCCGTAGTCCACTATGGTCTCCCAGTTCTTGTAGGGTTGCTTAGAGGACAGATCTTCTCATAGGCCGTTTCCATTCCTCCGGACTTTCTGATTTTCATTACTGAAAATGGAAATGACTAGTTGAGATAGTCTACAAATTTTCCAATCAGTATTTTTGGGTTCCTTAATTCTCTAATTTCGTGTTTATCGCTGGCTAGAGAGACGAAGACGTAGCTATGGGCAGTGAGAGTAACGTCATCTAGGACCATCAAAGGTGAGACTCTCCCACTTAGACTCCGTGTGGCTGCTTTTATGTACGGCTAAAGGTCCGATTTTCGTAGAACCATCTACGCATTGCATAGCTCCATGTCAGCCTATAGTACTGACATAGACGATGGGACGGCCCATGGATTCTAAACTCGACAGAGGATCCAGATGTGTTCATTCACACCACCGCCCAAACAATCTATGGTGTTCATTCACACCACCGATAGTACCGCCCAAACGATCGATGGTGAAAAATTCCTTTTGCATCTTTCCCTTTTCGGATTCGAACCCGGTGCCTCTCGCTCCAACTGCCGCAGCACCTTTGGGCGATTGTTTGTTCTGCTTAGTAGATTGTTTGTTCTGCTTAAGATTGGCCCACCAGATAGCAAGCTCATTTAAAAGGATGGGTCATTTAACTGAAGCATAAAGCTACCCTAAATATAGTGGCGTAGAAATCCGCTTTGTCTAAAAAGTTCAAGCTAACTCCCTTTAGAACAGAATGTCGATATAACAATAGGATCAGCTATGTTTTATGTGATTGCAGAGAGTGTCGGAGTGCGCACAATTCTGTATAATGGGGAACAATTCCACTCACATATCTGCTTGCTGAAGAACTATCCAAATGAGCTGTTGCGATCCTGTCTATTAGAATTAATCTCTCCCACCCCGGCATTGAGTGTGGAAACTTATTGACACCAGTTTTATAAAACTCCGAAGTGATCCATCTACTCCCAGAAGTCCAAAGTGCTCAATTGTTAGATTTACGTCTAACGTTGCTCAATGCACCCTCTAAATACCTTTGCAGTACCCGGATGAGATTTCGACAGCTTACATCTCCTTTTCTATATACTCTTAAACATTGTCGACTGAGATCTGTAAACTGAGTCGAAGAATTAGTTAAACGTGTAACGCCATTAATTAAAGGATTGGCATTTTATGGGTGTTGAGTCCCAGATCGCCAGGTGCTTTATTGAGCCCAAACCAGCTAACATCCGCTGTTGTTTGGTTGGGTGACTTTTAAGATTCTTCACTGTCTTTAAAATATTGATTCTAACATTATTGAGGCCTGTGATTAGTTAAAGAATACAAGCAAGGAAGCGTCCTTAGTCGCACTCTGACATTTTCGCATTGGTCCGTGATTCAAAAAAACTAGGAAGGACTTTATTGAGCAAAGTTTATGCATATATTACCGCAATTTTTGACCACCATATCAGGAGGCATAGGTTACCATGTATGAGTCTGAAAATATGACCAGTAGATCGCCTTGCGTTTCAGACTCTAAGCATGCTTTTGACAGACCCTTATGTGCGTCTATAGCTTTATAATTAACTTTAGTAATATTTTGATTCGAATTCAATTTCTGATTTAGAATCTATCCTTGGGAAATTTAACCTTGCGAGGATCCCAGCAATAATCTTCTCTGTATGAACCATTTCCATATTATGTTGATAGCTTGTTGGATTAAATCCGATGAGTCCATTGAATTTCATCTGCATAGCCCCAATCATTAATGGCTTGTCAATCTAGTAATACGCCTTGTGAAGGGTATCACTCCACAGCCATCATCTTCTCCCAATTTAGCAGATATCTCCGCACTTGAGCATGGAATGAATCCGTTTTCCGTTGCGTGTCTGGGTTCTTTTGTCCACTGCTGAAAAGTGTATGGAGTAGATTCATAGAGGGAAACTCATCCTGATCCAAGGCAAAGTGGGCTAAAGCAGTACTCTGTTGTCTGTAAATCGTTAATCCTTTTGAAGGATGCTTGTTCCATTTTTATGACTGAATACTTTTCGAAACCTGGCTACTGTGGGCAGTTCATTGGTTCCCTTATAAAAGGTTCATTATATAAATCTCTTTGATCCCAAATGTCTTTGATCTTTAGATCAAAATTGATATGCCTGTAATAAGACAGCGTTTGCTTACAGATACATGCCAGTTACTAATTGGCGTCTATATACGAGGTTAAGCTACGGTTAGGTTCAAAACCTCTTGACGGCATGGACAAATGTTGCTCTAATCCCTCTGTTAACCACCTGAATATTTTTAACAATTTGATATTTCAAGAGTTGCTACAATGTACGGCGTGTCATTCCCATCAGATCCGATTAGAAAAGTTCGACTCTAACGCTTTTGACTTTCATGTATACACTTGATGTTTTTGAAAGTTTTGTTGGATTCTCTACTGTTCCGATTCCACCACCTCTGTTATTCGGGTTGTGGGATTATTAATTTCATCGAGCCCAGACATTTTCTGCTCCACCTGCCGGATTGCTTCTTAGGGAAATCTTTCTTAATTTTACTATTTATGTAACGTCCTTATCTAAATGGCTCGAATCGTTATAGCCAAAGGGTTTAAATCATCGTTTTCCATATGACTATTTACCAGCCATGGCTCTCTGAATAGAGAACAAACATCCTGGAACTCTATCATCACAGTTCCGCTAGTTTGTAACGTTTAGGAATCGACGCCATCTTTTATTTTTTTGGGTTTAAATTATCATTTCCACGAGTATACAGGAAACATAAGATCGATTGTTTCCAACTACACGAAAACTTGTTAAAATTTGAGGACTAAGGTATTTTTTTAAGGTTAACACCAGCGCTATACAATAACCTAGTTGCAATCCTAGTAATCACCTCCTAGCTCTCACCGGTCTGGTTAACAAAAATTTAAGTCGACTGGTCTTAGAGCAACGAGGAAACTCAGACACCAGTTTTCCTGGGTCGCCTCATCATTTTTTCCCTATGACTAAAATTTACATTTACATTTGTACCGTTACGGTTGTACAATTTCGTCTTGAATGCCAAGGTCGATGTTCTTGATTCATTTTCGGCACCACTTTCCTCAGAATCTATTGAAATACGTAGTGAATCAGCAGAAACATGTTCTGATTGGTCTATTATTTTAGCTCTCCCCATGTTATTGTTAGCCTTCTGACATTCCTCTTTCCATTCGAATAATATTTGTGTTATATGATTCGGGATATTTTTCGATCCATCACCACTTGCGCTTTCATATTTCGGTTTCAAGGTTTATCTGATTTATTTGCCACAGAAGCTCTTCATTATTGATCTGATCTGATATATACGAGATATACGAATTTTTCAAATTCTGTACTTTCTGCTCCATTTCGGCATCTTAGTAGTCCAGAGTCGCGTTAGAAGGAATCGCATTGAATACCATTTGGGGAGGTCGTGTCGAACTTGCGCATGATGCTTCAAGCGTTATCAACAATGGTAGTGGAGATAATACACAGCCTTTCTTCTATTTTATTGTTGAAAACAATTAGAAGATGCCAGTCGCTCTCTATGCCTTGGAGCCATCGTTGCTTGCAGTGACCATCTAACCTTAAAAGATCGTTGTAATATTCGGTCTGGATTAGCACGCAGAACGTCGCGTTTTGCGCCATATATCACACGCATATTTTTTTTTTTAAATCAAGTATCTCTTTCACTCTGTTGCCATTTAATCCTATCACCCAGATATCATCTGATTATGTATAAAGTTGATTGGATTGTCATAAGTGTTTTATCATAGTGAAACACCTCAATTTCACTTTTACAAAGGATTACAAAATATCGTGGACAGCAAATGCAAATGTTCTTGATAGCCTGTTCTTGTAACTTTGAAACGGCGGCTACGTTACTGTTATTTTACACAACTGTACGTATTTATTTGGTATTCCTTAAAATTGAAGCGCATGCCATTGCCTCTAACGATTGATCGAGCCATAGACTTGCTTGAAATCTAGGAATACCTGATGTACATCGCGCTTAAGTATCATCCATAGTGAAAAAACTTGATCAGTAACTGACCGATTTGGACGGAATCCTCTTTAGTGTTGTCACCGATAATTTCCTCCGCCAGAGGAAATCACACGAAAAGACAGTTCGGTAAAGTTACCCCTTCCAATACCAAGAGCTCCGAATTAATGTAATCAACTCCGATTTTTGTTCTTTTCTGTGGATGAATTTCTCTAATCTATGCCTGGCCATGGTAAATTCCTCATACGATAGATCCTCAATGAACATCTCTACGGTCTGTATGTGAGGGATTAAACTATTCACGGCATGTATTGAGTACCGCATTGATGATCCTTCACAGGAGATTCACGTTCGCGAATTCTTGGCTTCCTAGACTTCGATGAACGAAAATTTCCATCGAAGCTTTGATATGACCAGATAATGGTCACTGTATACAAATTTTTCTGATGACTTACATCTTGGACAAACTGAGTCCACTCTTTTGAAACCAACAAATGTTTTCAAATCGATATTTTTATGAGGAAATAATGAACTTGCCACTTTGACTTCAAGAGCCAACTTTCGTGTAAGGAGTATGGCCCTATATTATTACAAAAATCGGTCTGATTTCTGCCAACACTAACATTAAACTCACCAATCTGACATTGAGACTGCACTTAACTTAGTCAAGAGTGACTGCACTTAACAGCGATCCAACCAGATTTAGTTGCATAGATTCCCCCACTCACAGAGTTGAATTGATTATACTACGTGTATCTAGTACCTATGTAACGAAAGGAAAAGATTCAAACAAAGTTTTAAGTGTCCATTTTTCGAAATTTATGGTTAAGTAGCGAAATACTAACATTATCTTTTTTTTTACAGATTGGAACTAACCACGATGGAATCATTCTTCCGGATGGTTTGGGTAAATTAAAAGAATTAACTATTGTTTTAAAACCGTTTATAAGAGAATGTTGTATTCCGTTGAAACGTCTCAAATTGAATCCAAGTGATGGTTCGAAAACGTTTAAAATAACAGAAGTTTCCAATGGACAGCAATATGGCCTTGGAAATGTTATCATTTTAAATGATCCGAGTTTTCAAAAACGGTTGTTACCCACTATCACTTTAAACCCATTTAGTCATAGTAATAGTTATTGTATAAAAGGTAATAGTAAATGTCAATTAATTAATTTAAAAAAAAGAAAATCTAGTGCAAATAGTTATAGTAATAGAAATAAAAGGCCACGGACCTCCGATGCTGATTTACAGAATTCAATCCGTGATTGTGATATTGATAGTAATAGGAAAAGTGAAGAAATACAATTTATATGGGCTACACAGACGATAAAAAACTATGGTCGACCAAAGAATAAAAATTTTCATAAGGAGGGGAGTTACTTAAAAAAGTATGAAAAAAGGTGCATAACTCCTTCCTCCTTATTAATTAATTCAAATTTGTATAATAGCACCTTGAATAAAGTGGCATCGAAATTGAATGGTAGTGACATCTCGATCAATATCAAATATTCCGATCCACTGAAGTCGAATACAAAAGTTTATAAAAATCGACTACTTTTCAATAAAGTGCCGGGACTAAAGACTTATGAACACCTAAAAATTTCACGAAGTGTTCGCAATCAATCAATAAATATAATTGAAGTTTTTAATAACAAATCAAATTCTGTAAACAATACTACTACCATTAGTAATGGAAATAATGGCACAACTAGTACGAATAGTACAACAAATCAAACAGTCCTGAATACAACAATTCCATCATCTTCTGGCTCGGTATTTCATCATTTTGTACAGTTTAATCACACAAATAAAGGAAATAATTCACACAACAATGAATTTAATCCTGATGGGACATCAGTACAACAAACAACACAACCAGTTATAAAAGCCAATCAAAACATCGTACAATTCTTATGTAAAACCGATGGAAAAAAAATTCAATTGACACCGATCACCAATCAACGAATATCTCATATTCAAATCAATCGAATTTCAAATGAAAATGTGACGACAAATAGTCAAGAAGTCGAAAATCAAACTACCGATACCCTTTTGCCAAAATTCATTCAAGCATTTAACAATCGAACAACAACACATGTACCATCCGAACCATCTACCATTGCAACCGTAGCACGTAATTTACCTGTTATAAATAAATTACAAATTGCACCTACACGTCCTGTACGAATATCAATGCCTGTGATCCAAAAATCAAATGTAACATCATCGAGTGTAACATCAACACCAACTACGTCTCGTTCAATAATTCAATTGCCGCTACGTCAACTAAATCAAATGAGTCAAACTGCAGGTGTTACAACATTTCCACGTCAAGTTTTAATAACTGCAGCCCCGACCCGAATTAATTCGACGACACCGGTGGTAGCTACGATAACGGCAGAAGAAGCAACTGAAGCAGCAAACAAATCAGCTACTACCACTAGTAGCAACAGTAATAATAATAATAATAAATTATTGGACACATCAACGTTGGAACAATTACGCGAGTTTGATATGGTATTGGAACAAGTGAAAGAACGAAGTATATCGTGTTCATCAAATACAAAAGACGATTTGGTGACGGTTAAGACAACAGCGGCACCCACTTCTGTGATACAAAAAGGTAATTTACGTAATGTTGCGTTTATTCAACAGAAGCGCGGTGCAAATGATTCACCAGTAGTGGTTTTATGCGGTAACAACACAAAAAATTTACCCAATAAAAAGGTTGTCGCAACAAATACTATAAAATCGACACCGGCACCGACTACAGTATCACAATTCAAAACAAAAACTGATGAAAGTAAATTGGCGACATCTGAATGTATTACCACGCCGATATCAATTATACAAAAACCTCCTCAAAAACTACAAGAAGACGAGCAAACAGTTCAACGGATCTATGATATATTGGCAGAATATGCTGAACAATTACGTAATTCGCCGGATTTAAAAAATAAACCGGCACCACGGCGTCGTACAAATCCAACACTAAACACAATTTGTACAAATTCATCACAAGTTTCGAACGATAATGATAGCAGTAGTAATTCAAGTATTTCGACAGTGGTCCCATCGTCTCAAAATAAACGTGAAAATGATTCGAATAATATTACATCGACAGTACTATTGATATCACCAAATGATAAGCAAGTGTCTAGCGATAAACCGTCATCATTTAAAAATCAACAAATTTTATTATCTGATGCCGCCCTACCAAAAGCTACGGTACCAAATAAAATTTCAACCTCCCATACAAATACTCAGACCGGATTGGGAAATACACAAAAATTTTACACAAATAATTGTATACCATTGAATACGATTAAACGACAACAGATCACAATATTGTCGGGATCGAAAATGTTGACAACGTTGCCATCGTCAAATCAAAAAACAAATACAACCCGCAATGATTCAATCATAATTAAACCAATTCAATCAACAAACAGCATTAAAAGTATAAATAATAATTCGCGATCGTTGTCCAACACATCATCATCGCCGATATATGTTTTGTCACGGAATACAAATAATAAATCGAATAGTGAAATGACTATATTAAATAATGGCAGTACGTTACATAAAAATACAACAACACATACTGTAACATCGACAACCCATTCAGCCACCACAACTAATTTCAATAATAATAAAATGATAAAAGAATCGTCGATACTCGAAAAGGAGATCAAACTACAAAAATCACTATCCGAAGAGTGCGAGGATTTGGGTGTCGACGAACCATCGACATCGGATTTATTTCCAGAGGCTGGTTTACTATTGGACGCAAATACAAATTCACCGATCGAAAATACACTCGATGATGATCAACACTATTGCTCGACTACTACAACACAACTATTATATAATAATAGTAAACCAAATATTGAGACTGATATATCATCTATGAATTTTAGTAATCGTAGTAGCAGTATGACTGTAAAACAAAATAATAATAAAAAAAGAGTTTATGGCTCGGCAAATTGGCTTAAGTGTTATGGAAATCATTCGACGACACGTAAAATGGTTAAATTATCGAATTCGGCAGCTACATCATCACCATTGGATACGATGACTACATCTATGGATGGACATATTATATCGATTAGTCACGAATCAAAGAGTACTTTGAAGCGAAGATAACGTGTTTCTTTAGTTTTTGTTTTGTTTTATTCAATTTTATAATGTGCCATTGCTTAATTTGAATTTGGTTAAAAAAAAAAATTGTTTTAATGTAATGTAATCCATATTGTGACATGTTGTAGCACTGGTATTAATTTCTTGATGCTGGTCAAATTTCGTACATAGTATTTTAGCATTAAAACAACTGAAGTAAAACTAAGATTTGTTAATAATTTCATTGGCTTTAATTCTAGAAAGGTCCCGCCCTCAATGCCACACTGGACACACAGAACAACATGAACAGAGTCATCATCATCATCTTCGTGGAAGTTATCACTATTAAAAATCTCTCGAACAAGTACCATTCGTTGTTAATTGAGTTCACGACCCCTAAAAATACCGATAATCCCTTTTAAAACCCTTCGAATCCGATTGACCAAATTGTCAGCAATCATATTTCCTTCAATTTCATAATGTGTTGGTACTCACATGACCATTGCACTATTTTTGGTACAGAACAAAACACTTTGTGAATTTCGAAACCATTTAGTCAGCTTTATAAGCCCGTCAACTTACCTTCCCACCAGTGAATTCTATGTCTCCTTCACTCACACACTGGGCACACAAACAAAATGAACACAGTCATCTTCGAGATCATTCGTAGTAATTTGCTGTTTGAAACGGCCACTATCCATAAAAATACCGATAATTCCTTCTCGAACAAATGTATGTAGTATACTACAGACTAGGTTCAGAACAAAGTTCTTGATAATGCCAAAGAAGCTGTTGATTCACGTCCGATTAGCTTAAGAGTTCAAGTCTCGCTAATTATAGTCTTCATTAGTTCCAAGAGCGATGTTTTACTTGGGTTGACATTAAATTTCGTCTGTATACATCCACTATGTCGATAGCTTCTTGCATTAGGTCCGATAAGGTTCTATCGAATTTCATGGGGTTATTTGAACTCATCTTCAAATTTAGATATGATAATCCGGTACATGGATTAATAGGGAAGATTACTCCCAATTTGTTAATGTTAATCCTTTTCCATTGTCTTCAAGAGAAGAGAAGTGAGACTAATTGGTTTATATGGCTCAGATATAAGGATGATGGTTCAGAATGTAGCTTTCTTAGATCGTCTTAATTTGATCTGTTCTCAAAAGCTGAGTGGATAATATTATGCAACTGATTGGAATCTGGATTGTAATGTGGCCTCGTATCACATTCGATGATAAAGCCTAGTCATTTCTTAGTATCGTCATTTGGAAAGTAAGAAGACCCCAGAACCGCCTCATGTTTGTCTCTTTCTCGTGGAGTTTACGATGACGCAACTAAAATCTACTATCGGGTATGCTATGACAGTCTTACGGAACGTCTTGATTTTTTTGTTTGTTTTGCTTCGTCACTCAGGCTCAAATCTCAATTGGCCCATTGTGACATTGCTCAACGTGCGGCTATAGGTCTGATTTGTCTAGAACGATCTAAACATTGTATAGTTCTGACATGAACGATGGGTCGGGCAAGGAATTCGAAACTCCAACGTGATTAAGATACGTCTAAGATTTCATACCAGTTACTGAGTAGCGTGGCCCATGAGAATGAGATTTAAAACCTCTTCCCACATCCGAGGATAAAACTCAGTCCTTTCTTATTCTGGCCTTTCGGCAAGTAAGTGGAGCCCAATGCCATATCAATCTTTCTTAATTTTTTTGTTTGTTGCCTTCCGTTACACAGGCTCAATTGACCCATTGTCACATCCCCTCATTGTTTAGTGCCATAGATGTCACAGATGTGTTCACCAATCAGATGGTGTAAAATCTCTTTTGAATCCACTCCTTACTTTTTTAAAATATTTTTGAGGAGCATAATTTCAGACCGACGATGGCATAGAAAACGCCCATCCTAATGCAGTCAACATCAGATCCTTCTCTCACATAGCAAGGTTGTAAGTTCTACGTGCTGTTGTACCATATCGTATGACCAAAATCCAGATCAACAATGAATGTTCATACTGCAGGCTCGCATGCGGGATAGAATAAATAAAAATTTTGGCTCAACCGCGGTTGGTCCTGAAATAATTTTACTTCGATTACTATTTTGCTAGAATGGAGTTTTGTACGATCGGCACCAGATAAGCCTAACATTAATTTAATCGTGTACGTCTACATTTTTTTTTGTCTTGAATCTTTTTACTCAAGAAACGTAATATTCAATTCTCAGGGACGATTTTTTTGTGAAATTTATTGGAAACAAAGTATTTTGATGTTTGTTTTTGCATAATGTGAAAAACTGATTTATTTAAATAAAGTTTAATTTATTGAGTTTGATTTTTGTATTATTTGTTAAAATTACTTGAAAATAATTATATCAGAAATCTTTAAGGAAAATATAAGTTACACCCAAATTTTTTTTTGTGATCGATCTGCGCAACTTCTTCAGTAAATAGTATCGTGAACCCCACGGTTTCGTATATTTACCTCTGAGATTAAAATTGTAAATTTCAAGAAAAATTTGGTGAGTTTTTCCACCAAAAATTTTGAATGAAAAAATCGGGTGTATACTTGAATTTAAATAAAAAAAAAATGTGTTAAATTTAAAATAAATAAATTTATTATAACTGAATTATGTATTTTTTTCCATCACCATGAAGTTTGGTTTTGGCCATTCCGTTTCTTATTATCCGAAACTCAAACTAACCCAGGGTTGTGTTCCTTTACATGCAGTACAATCTTTCGATCGTTTTTTGTCTCGGGGATTTTAGACGTCTTTTGACCTGCTTCTAAGTTCTGTCAAAAATACTTCAGATCAGATTTTCGTTTCTGGTTTTCTGTCTGAGCCACACAAATCACAATACAAGACAATCTTATACAAACACAATACAGCCATCAATTCAACAACAAATATGGGATTGTGAGTATTACAAAAACAACTAGTGGTGTCTCGGAGCTCTTAACTTGTTCGATGGCTTTCTTACCTTACTCGTCCATTCCTAACCAAAGCTTTTCTGTGTTGCATGTAAATCGAATAATCAATTTATATTTTAGGTAGAGTTAATCGAGATAAATCGTTGCTTTTGGTCTGTATTTAATCGGATTGGTGACTAAATTTTTAAACCGTAGGAAAACATTTTTTTCATAATTGGTCGCCCAGTCAACACAAAACCGGTGTTTGAGATACAATGTTACAAGCAGTTAATATCTGATGATATGTAAGCCGTCACTTAGAAGTCCAGCTCTCCATCTTTTTACAAACCTGTTCATCGTGTTGGACATATACTAACCGCTCTTCATGTGGTGTCCGGACACCTACCAATTTTTGGTAAAATGGATCCAGGAAAACCATCTAGAATGACAATGATGACAGGCGAATCGGATATGGAAGACGTCACTTTAAGCCGTTCTAGGTAAGAGGTCTTCTTTTTACAAACCTGTTCATGGTATCGGAAATGATGTCCGGCCATTAACCAATTTTGACCCAAAGGGATCCAGGAAAGCCATCTATCTCGTTGGATCGTGTATTGATGAAGCTGATGACAACAATGAAGGGCGGATCGAATATGGAAGCCGTTTTGGATAAGATTCCAGCTCTCCATCTTTTTACAAACCTGTTCATCGTGTTGGACATATAATAACCGCTCTTCATGTGGTGTCCGGATCCAGGAAAACAATCTACTTGGATGGTGTATTGATTCAATGTGATGACAATGATGAAAGGCGAATCGGATATGGAAGACGTCACTTTAAGCCGTTCTAGGTAAGAGTTCTCCTTTTTACAAACCTGTTCATGGTATCGGAAATGATGTCCGGCCATTAACCAATTTTGACCCAAAGGGATCCAGGAAAGCCATCTATCTCGTTGGATGGTGTATTGATGAAGCTGATGACAACAATGAAGGGCGGATCGAATATGGAAGCCGTTTTGGATAAGATTCTCTCCATCTTTTTGCAAACCTGTTCATCGTATTGGACATATACTAACCGCTCTTCATGTGGTGTCCGGACACTAACCAATCTTGGGTCAAATGGATTCAGGAAAAACCATCTAGTTGGATGGTGTATTGATTCCATGTGATGACAATGATGAAAGGCGAATCGGATATGGAAGACGTCACTTTAAGCCGTTCTAGGTAAGAGTTCTCCTTTTTACAAACCTGTTCATGGTATCGGAAATGATGTCCGGCCATTAACCAATTTTGACCCAAAGGGATCCAGAAAAGCCATCTATCTTGTTGGACGGTGTATTGATGCAATGTATTGACAACAATGAATATGTAAGCCGTCAGCTCAAGCCGTTTTGGGTAAGAATCGCGATTTTTACAAACCTGTTCATAATATCAGAAATGTACCAACCGCTCTTCAGATGTTGTCCGACCATCAACGAATTTTGAGCCAAAAGGATGCGGAAAAGTCATCTATCTTGTTGGATGGTGTATTGATGCAATGTTTTGACAAAAATGAACGTCGAATCGACTATGTAATCAGTCGGGACACACTGTTCATGGTATCGAAAATGTACCAACCGCTCTTCAGATGTGGTCCGGATATTAACCAATTTTGAGCCAAACGGATCAGGAAAAGCCATCTATATTGGTGGATGGATGCAATGTGATGACAACAATGAAAAACGATACGAATATGAAATGCTTCAGCCCCATTGAACGAGAAACACAGCCAAGTGGGTCACGTTACATCAGTCATTTCACTAATTCATTGTTTCTATCGTAGGGAATGCTGATTAATCATAATTTTAATAACTAATTGCACAAATCCAGATGGTCGATAAGTGCAGCCATAAAATTTCAACAATAAAATTGATAACAAATAAAAAAATATTAGATCCGAAGCACTTGTGTACACATTAGTTGTATTTAGTATTTAATTAACAATTAGTATATTTTATTTATTAATTATTTGTGATAATTTTGTTTTTTGCTCGAGACGAGGTGGTCATTTTGGTTAAATGTCAAAATTGGGAAGTGATGCGATAGTAACTATCCGATACATTTTTACGTATCATTACATTTATTAAATATAGCTTTACTACACAATTAAAATCAAAATAGAAACTATATATATTATATAAGAAAATATTGTTAAAAATGTTAATTTTGCATTTTCGGTAAAAAACCGAAAGAAAATATCTATTTTTAGAATATTTTTTATTATTTTACTCCTACCTTTGACGTAACCATGACATTTATATATATAAATATAAGTGTCAGACAGATGCCATACAACTATTCTTATATAATATATAAATTATTATGGTTTCTAGGGGTTTGTAGTCAGGGTGTTAAATAAATTTATATGGTTTTCGAACAGTTGCATGTAAACCCAACCAATCTTTTTAAAACAAAAAATAATCATAATCACATTTTCCGTGTTATATGGACATCTCGTATTCTTTATTTTCGTGTTCGCCATATTGGTATTTGTGTGTACAAGAGTAAAAAAATAGTTTTTTTGGGAATTTTTCGTGATTTTTCTCTAAAAAATATTATTTAACAGCAAAGTTGCGATATTCGTTTATCACAATTAGGATAACATAAAGTTTGGAAACTTAATACAAGTAGGAAAAACGTTTTATACAATTTTAGAATATTATTTTTGATTTTTCCGAGTGTGTGCTTCGTTTACTCTGCTGCGTTTATGAGGTCCTGTATGTGTGTTTTATGTATGGATGTCGATGATGTGCAATGAGCCGGCCATCGAATTGAAATAAATAAAAAAAACCCCTATTTGATACATGCATTGCTAATTAATTGTTCTATATATATTTCAGGCATAATGACTGACTCATTGAAATTTGGCCCGGAATGGCTACGTAATATGTCAGCCGATGTGACAACGTCAGCAGCAGTAACAACACCATTAAACAGTTCAGGGATGCGATATCCATTATCGGAATTTCGATATGGCCGAGAGGAGATGCTATCTCTGTTCGATAAAAATAATGTTCGTGTCCCTGATATTTTACCCAATTTTAAAAAACTTTTTATAGATAAAATTCAATGCCCACTTGCATTGACACCGAGTACAGACGATGATATGAGATTGTGGACACGTCCAGTTGGTATAACAAGTGGTGGGAGTGGTGGTATATCAACACGTGGAAGTTCACGCGGTGGTTCTGTTGATCGGGGCAGAGGGCGTGGACGTGGAACATTTCATCCAAGTATAACACATCAAAGATCTACATCACTATTCGATGATGATAGTCGTGGTACAAGTACTGTACGATCAACAGAACGAGTATGGCCGGAACGGAATGGTGGAGGTACTCCAAGTAATAACAATGCCCTGGTTAATGAGCTAGTCGATTGGTCAGCTCAATCGGGTAATGGTATTGGGAGTGCCTCAATATCATCTCCACGCAAAGAATTTTCCAGTCATGCTAGATTAACAAATGATAATTGGCGCCGAACTCGTCTCGAGGATGATATGATAACGGCAGATGGTTGGCGGAGTGCATCTTCAGCAGCCAATGCGCGTCCCTTGACTAGTGAAAAATGGGGTCGTTCAACAAGTTGGCGAGATGAGGAATCATCCCAAAGTTTCGACAAATCATCTCTAGGTGATAAATCAAAAGATTATTCGGACGATTTGGGCGATGATCTACCAGAATGGGCGACCGAAGATCCACACGATGGTGGCGGAAGTTTTGATTCGACAGGCGCATTCCATGGCTCCGATGATGATCTACAAATTCAACATCATATGCAAAAAATGTATCGGGACGAACATCACAGGGATAGAGAACATCTAGATAAAGAGAATCCCGGAGATGATCAACGAGATTTAGGTGATACAAGCAATGTGAGCGAGAATATAACCAACTCCAGTCAATCTGACGACAATATAGTTCCACACGTTGCCGAATCGTTAAACGATGAATCGAATCACAACCAATCATCGAATAGTGTTGATCGAATGCAAAAGGTTGCCGATGATATGGTCGAAAAATTAATCATGGACGACGAGTCAAATAGTAGCATGTCATCGTTGCATGTGATGCAAGTGGTTGAGGATGATTTAAAAAAAATTATAATGACAGATGATTTGAGTAGTGTTATGCCCGGTATGAATGAATGTAAATCTGCTATACAGCAAAATCATGACACATTAAGATTAGGGCCAGATCCGTCAAAACTAATTAAATCCGAAGATAATATAGTTCCACCTCAAATACCGTCAATATTACCACCGCCTCATATTCAACCACCTGTCGCCGTTATCGGTAGTGATTTATGGTTTTATCACGATCCACAAGGAAATATACAAGGGCCATTTACCGCATCTGAAATGGCTGAATGGTATCGTGCAGGTTATTTTGATGAAAATTTATATTTAAGACGACAATGCGATGCCCGATTTTCATCCCTTGGCGAATTAGTCGAAATGTGTAACGGTGCTATACCATTTTTAGCATCTCATCTTTTGCCACCGGTTGGTTTTTCAATTGTACATTCAAAAGTTGAACCATTGCCACCACAGCAGCAACAACCTGATCCATCACTTAATAGACATTCACCTGGTATTGTAACGCCGACTAAATTATCGAACAACATGATTGATATAAACTATTTGCTGCAGAAGCAACAATATATAATGCGACATCAGCAACAGGCTGCTGCTGCAAATCAATTGGCCCAAAAATTGAATATGGAGCCATGGAATTTATTGCCACCTGATCAGCGAAATAAAATGCTCGAACATATATCTGTTTCTCAAATTGCCCCACCATATCATCCAGAATCGTTATTGCAACAACAACAGAGACAAAAACAAACACAAAACACACTTCCACCACAATTAAAATCGAACAGTGGTGTTGGAAAGCTTCCAAATTTCAGCCAATTTGATCATACAGCGAACATACCAAATGATCCAATACATCAGTACATTATGTCCCAGCCACAATTATTGCAACGATCAACATCAGTAACGAGTCAACCCCAAAATGATGTTATGGCCGATAATGATCAAATCAATAATTTGATTTTACAATTATCGATTCAAAAGAATGGTAATGATTTGTCTCATACATTGCCGCCACCATCTAGTCAAGATGATGATCGAACACAATCGCCTTGGTTGGATAATAGTTCGGGACGTTTAAATCCTATTATAAGTGGTGGAGGTGGTAAATTAAATATGTTGCAAGTTCAGCAATCTCAGCCACAAAAATCCCAAATGATGAGCAATATGCTGATTAATAAAATGGATATGGAATCGCAAAATATGCACCAGGGCCCACCACAATCTAATCCCCATGATCTTCAAAATTCAACATGGAATAACAATGATCCAGTTGTTTCGGCCGCATCATCATCGGTATCAAATAAAAATATAAGTATTTGGGAACGACTTCCGGATAGTGGTGGAAATGCAATGCTTCATCATCAATCAGTATCGAAATCAATGCAGCAGCAACAGCAGCAGCAGAATATTGAAAATATTAATTCAATGTCTGCAGGAATATCGGATGGACAAAGTATTTTTATGGATACAACAAATAATAGTATTAAAAATTCCGAATCTGAATCCTATCACCATCATCAGAATCATCAATCAAATTTAACATTGGCCGATAGTCAAAAAATAGCTATAGCATCACAAGAAATTGAAGATGGCGATAGTGAAATTGGTAAAATTGATTTTAATAAATTTTGTATCAAAAAAGAGGAGAAGTCAAAGAAATCATTGGACACGAATGCTTCGATCTCGAACAAGAAAGATTACAAAAAATTTGCAACAAATGATGATTTTATTGTGGAAAAGAGTAAAAAATCGAAAAAGGATAAAACCAATACGGCCAATAATACACCAACCAATAATAATGATTCGGATATGTTGTTAAATAATAGTAGCACTAACAACAACAATAAAAGTAATAATACGAAAAAGACGAACGAGAAAATATCTAGTACCGGATCAAATAACAAAACGGAACGAAATCTTAATAATAATAATAATAATTCAAATTCCATTACAAAATCAGTAGCACCATGGTCGTTTGCAACAGTTCCAACATCAGCATCCCAATCACCATCGCTAGCCGAAATACAAAAATCGGAAATGGAACGACGTGCCGAACAGTATCGCTATGAGCAAATATTACGAGAACAACAGCAACAAACAATGATCGGCCTTGCCAAATCAAATACAAATGCAACATTTATGTGGAGTGGCCGAAATATGCTTCCAAAAAATATAAAAAGTTTAGCCGAAATACAAGCCGAGGAGCATGCTAAACAACAGGAACAATACAATAATAATAATAATAATTCAGGACTCCATTCGACAATATCATCGGTATCGAATCAAGGAACCAACAGTGGTGGTCCTAATTCATTGAATTATAGTCGAAGTAATACAAGTCTTAATCTAAATAGTAAAATAAATAAAAATGATGATATTGGTAAAATAACATTTTCGGCCCTGTTAAACAATAATAATTGGTCATCGAGCCCAAGTGGGGCAACATCGCGCAACACTATAACAACAACAAATAATGTTACGATTGCCAATAATAGTAATAACAATAACAACAATAATAGCAATCATAACAATTTATCGGTATTGGGTAAATTTTTACTTAACTATTCATCATCTCAGGGTATATGGGAGGAGCAAACAACAAAAAAACCAAAACAAACCAATTCGACAACAAATAGCTTACCACAATCCCATCAAAATATAGCCCATTCATCTCACAATCAAATGCAGCAACAAGGTAAAATGGTTTTACAAAAAAGTCAAACTGTTGGTAATATATCAACACAAGCTGGGAAATCAATTCAAAATAATTCGTCTAATTTAGTGGGTGGAGGTGGTGGTGGTGGAGTTGTTGTCGGAGGCGGCGGCAGCGGCGATGCAACCAGTGGAACTGGTCTTACTAACAATAAAACTTCATATGGCAGTAATCAAAACAATCAAGTTGCTAAACCTTTTGTTGATAATGAGATCATATCCAAAAGGTCGTCATCGGTTCAATCGAAAAAAGACAATAATAAAAAAGATTCAACTGGCACTGGTAGCGGTGGTGGTGGTGGTGGTGGAAATTCAAATGAATTTATCAATTGGTGCATTAAAACTTTGTCCAATTTAACCAATACTGTTGATGGTAAGAACCAAGATTTTGTTAATAATTTTAGGACACCCAAATTAATTGTATAATTATTTTAGTTCCAACATTTGCCACATTCTTACAAGATATCGAATCACCTTACGAAGTAAAGGACTACATTAAAGGATATTTAGGTAAGTTCAATATGAATCAGATTAATATAATTTATTTAATTTTTTTTTTTTAGGTGAATCGCGAGAATGTTGTGAATTTGCTAAACAATTTTTAGAGCGACGTAGCAAATACAAAAATCAGCAACGTGTCCAGAATGCTCATATTGATGATATGTGCCAACCAGCTCCTGCAATCAATCCTGGTACAAATGATTTTCAAGAAATTAAGGTATGCTCTCAGTATATATGTATTACGTTTAAAGTATCGATTCTAATATCGATAAATGGTAAACCATAAATGGAATACAAAATTGCTTTATTATTGGTGTTGGTATTCGTTCATTTTCCTTGATAGTTTTTAGGCTCCTTATTGTATTGCTCTGTGATATCGTCGACCATTCATTCACTTCACCGATCGTAATACCGACTAATGAAAGTACGCAACGTCAATTTTGTAACCACTTCTTTGTTTGCTTTATAGTACAATGGGATTGTAGAAAGTAAAATCGGCTTGGACTACTTCCCAATGTGTTAGTATAAGCGTCCTGTGGTTACTGAGTTGTACTGCGACAAATGTGGCCTGTGATAGCTTTTCGATTGTTTTACTGATACAACTTGTCATATATTTTGTGTTGAAACTAGTATTGTGGAACAAGACTTTCTGGCCAGTGCAAAGAATTCTATATTCTTCGATGAATCTTTATATGGGGCCATTATAGCCATAATGGCTTTTATATAAGTACTTCGGCGATTATTCACTTGATTTCAGTGTGTTCAGTTCTGGTCATCGGTCTAAGTACGAATTGTTAGGTAGTTCTGGCCTTAATCGTTATCAGTCTCATACTTGCGAAGATGTTTGCGTCATTTCTGTGTTTTCATTGCTGGTCATCGGCCTTACTATGATTTTTGGTAGTACTGGTCGTAATCGTTACCAGTACAAAGAATTAGGCGGATCTCGTAGTTATCTCGTAGCCTACTTCGGAGAATGTTCACTTCATTTCTGTGTTTTCAGTTTTGGTCAGCAGTCTAGCTACGAAATTGTTTGGTAGTTCTAGTCTTAATCATTACCAGTCAAAGATTTAAACAGATCTCAAAGCTTTGCTCATATTTATCAACTTCGAAGGCATAGGCGAGTCGTGAACTCCAAAGTAGAGGAAGAACATTTGCGATTTTTTTTAATTCATTACAAGTTAATGTAAAGAAATCTGGTGACATTTAAATCTGAGACAATAGTTATTTTCAATAGAAATTAGTGAAACGTAACAAAGCCGTTCATCTCGAATAGTACTGCTTAAATAAGTTGTAATTCTACATAACGCTAAAAAGCTTCTTCTGGATGATACTCTGGTAGACGGAATCGTTAAGGTTGATTCTTCATTAAATTTACTTAATTAATCGTTGCCTTTAAGAAATTCTAACATCTCTAAAATTGATTGTCCAAAAAGTTCTCATCGCTATACAAAACCATTAATTCACTTCTTAATTTTGGAAAATCGAAGCGTTTGCCATACAAAATTAAATTTAAAATATCGTAGACACGTCACTCGAGAGGATTGTTCAAAATATCTTGAAACAGTTCAGTTATTTGTTGCTTTTACTGAAAAATAAAGTCGGGCCATTTTACTGCCAACCATATTAGGAGCAAAAGCTGAAATTCATTTTTTGATGATAAAATCCAAAGCACTTCGAGTTTCGATGACATTTAAAAAAACCGCTGATCTCAGACAGAGCTGCAAAAAACCATTTGTATTTTCATATTTCATTAAGATTGCAACAAAACCAACTATAATTGTAACAAATTTGTCTAACTCGAGTTTGTAAGTTAGTTTCATAATAATAACTTTTTATATTCACACCTTTATTACCTTATTTCATAAATAATTCAATCACTTGTCGCTCCACGAGAACATGAGAAAATTATATGTGCAAAATTGCAAACAAATAATTCATTTCAATATTTCCTTAATAAGCTGTTTATTTGCAGCGTATTCTGAAAGTAAAGCCTGATTTCCATTATGAAAAAAATTTTGTCATTATTTTTTACTGAAAAAACCAAAGCGAGAAAAAAAATCCAAAATAACCATTAGAGTGAAAGAGATCGTTTTTTAATTTTTTTTATATTGGATATATTTGACAGATGCTTTTAATATAACCAATAAATTTCAATTTTAATCTACAACAATAAATTAAAAAAAAAATAAATTAAAATTGACCATAAAGAAATTATCCATATACATTTTTCCTATAAAATATTTTTCCAGTACTGAATAAAAATACTTCTCTTGATATATTTTGTCAGTACTGCTATAATAATTTTTTCAGTAACCATAAAAATTTATTCAGTACTGAATACATTTTTTAAACCTGATTTCCATTTTGAAAAATATACTGACAAAATAGTCAAGGCGGGATAAAAAATATATTTTTTCCTAAATTGCGAGAGAAATAAAAAATAGTTCCAGTATAAAAAATGTATTCAGTACTGAATAAATTTTTATGGTTACTGAAAAAATAATTATAGCAGTACTGACTAACCGGGGGTTCATACATATTTTTTGATCCGCTCAAAATCCACCCGAAACTCCAATAAAATTACTCAAATGATGATAAACCACGCCCCCTTTGAGTTAAAAAATATTCAACTTTGAGCTAGAATAGAATTTATATATTTATTTTATCAAATTTTGTGCTCATTATATATATTTTTATTAACCATTACCATTATTTGGTCGAGCGAACATCGTACTATGACAAAATTGCGATTTTTTTAAAATTATTTCTATGCTTCTAATACAGTTCAAAAAATTAGATATTTTAATCATACCAATGTTTTATATTTTTTTTTATTTTATACATTGGTATAAATAATAAATATATTGCATTAAAATTTTGTAGAAATACATACAAAAACTATAATTATTACGAATCATAAAAATATAAATTTAAATTATGGAAAAACAATTGTCATCTGTAAAGACATTTATCTGTAAAAAAAACTCGCATACATAAACATATTTTTCTATTTCATATCCACTCTTCAGCATTTTTATTGCTTTTTGTATGTGTTAGTGCGAAGCAACACGAAATTTGATAATTATCAAAGCAAAAACAATAATAACGCACAATACAACAAAAGTAAATATAGTAAAAATTTGGTTTAACCACAGCCAAGCACAAATCAAAAATAAAAATTTGTAGATTTAAGTGTCAAACAAAATAGACCTTTTTTTGAGCACAAATATACATGTGACTAACTTCACAACCGAAATTTCTTGAGCGGATCAAAAAATATCCAAACGTATGAACCCCTGGTTATGAAAAAAATGTTGTCAGTATTTTTTACTGAAAAAACCAAAGCGAGAAAAAAATTAAAAATGCCATTAGAGTGACTGAGATCGTTTTTTCCTGTTTTTCTTTTTTTTTCATAGTGAATATATTTTGACAGATGCGTGTAACATAACCAATAAATTTCAAAATTTTTTTTGTTGAAAAAAAGACAAAATACACTTTAAATCTACAACAAAAAAAATAAATTTAACATAATTATTCATTATTTCAATTATTTGCACAATGAATTAAGAGCTAAACGAAATGTTAAAATTATGAATTGACCATAAAAAATCATCCATCTTTATTTTTCCTATAAAATATTTTTCCAGTACTGAATAAAAATACTTCTCGTGATATATTTTGTCAGTACTGCTATAATTATTTTCTCAGTAACCATAAAAATTTACTCAGTACTGAATCAATTTTTTATACTGGAAATATTTTTTATTTCACTCGCACTTTTAGAAAAACTATATATTTTATCCCGCCTTGACTATTTTGTCAGTATTTTTCATAATGGAAATCAGGCTTAAATATACCAAGAGTATTTTTATTCAGTACTGGAGAAATATTTTATAGTAAAAATGCATATGGATGATTTTTTATGGTCAATTAATAATTTTAACATTTCGTTTAGTGGTATTCATCTTAATTCATTGTGAAAATAATTGAAATAATGAATAATAATGTTAAGTTTATTTTTTTAAATTTATTGTTGTAAATTCAAAGTGTTTTTGGTCTTTTTTTTCAACAACAAAAAAAAAATTGAAATTTATTGGTTATGTTACACGCATCTGTCAAAATATCTCCACCATAGAAAAAAGAAAAAAACGATCTCTTCCACTCTAATAGTATTTTTGATTTTTTTCTCGCTTTAGTTTTTTAGTAAAAAATACTGACGAAATTTTTTTCGTCAGTATTTTTTACGAAAATCAAACTTTATACTGGAAATGTTTTTTATTTCTCTCGCACTTTAAGAAAAATTATATTTTTATCCTACTTTAACTATTTTGTCAGTATATTTTTCATAATGGAAATCAGGCGTATCAAGTGAGAGTAGAAAAAAATCTATGAATAGATGAAAGACAACACATCGATAATTATTTTTGGTAATATGTAGTATTACGCTGAAGCGAAATAAGGTGAAGAGAGAATATTTTTTTATTCTGTTGTGTTGTGTTGGATATTCGTAGATATGAGAGATATTTGTTTTTATTTTGGTTCTATGTATGCATTATGAAATATCACCGTGTTTACACTATGCATAGTCACATCAAATATTACTTCGTCCCTCATGTCTTTACCTATAAACTGTGATGGAGGGGAAAATGTTTTTGATGTTCTTTTTCAACACAAAATTTAGCTGCGGAACGAGTTAAAATTTACTAACACAAACATAAAACAATAAAAAAAAATTTTAAATAATTTTTTTATTGCTCTTATTTTCAATTTGTATTTTGACGAGCAAACATCGCTACAAAGAAATATTATATCTTTTATGAATTGATTATTTTAGATTTTTTTTTTTTTTTCGTTTATTTCTATGCCATCTGTTTTGGGGCTCAAGGCACTCCAACTCTTTCGCGGTTCGCTTATTTACGTCCTTACCTTACGCTTTGCAGCCAAATCGAGGACGTACGGCTATAGGTCCGATTTTCTTAACCATCTGCACATTGCATAGCTCCATGCCAGCCTATAGTAACTGACATGGAAGATGGGTCGGCCCATGGATGCTGCACTCCAACAGGGGGTCATAGTTGTGTTCATTCACAGCACCGATCGTAATCAAGTGGTGAAAAATCCCTTTTGCAACCTGCCCCTATCGGGATTTGAACCCGGTACCTCCCGCTCCAACTGCCACAGCTTTAACCACTGCGCCACTTGGGCGGTTATTTTAGATTTTCCGTTATTCTTTAAATTCGATAATCGAAATGTATATTATGGAATTTTTTGAATGATACGCGTATAGAATAATTTAATTTACTTTAAAATATATAATTCTTAATGTGAAATATGTTTTGTTGCCAGTATATACGTTTAATTAAATAATAAATAAATTAAATAATTATTTTAATTAAATATGATTAAATCAAATAATTAACAGACTGAATTAAATTCAATTTTGCTTTTTCTAAAAATAGTTATTTCAATTTAATAACAAACCATTTAAATTTAAAACGACATATTTACACAAAGGATAATAAAATGTACCTCATTTAAATAAATTAGGATTTTCCTAATTATAGAACTTCGATACCAAAGCTTGGTCCTAACGAAATTTTTTTGGGCGGTACAACATTCTGAGAGGACATTCAAATATTCACATTTTATGGTCCTTATCCTCAATATACTTTTATGGTCCTTATCCTCAATATACTTATGACTTTTAAAAACAAAAAGAATATATTTTTAAATATTGTTGTTATACACATTTTTTTCAATAAATATCTGTGTATTCGCAAAATATATCTTAATCTAGAAGTGTACTTCTGTGTAATTACAAATTAATTATTGAGAGTTAAAAATATAAAAAACTGTGGAAAATTTGACTCGACAGCAAACATTAATTTTAATTCGTGAGTTCAGGAACAATCCATGCTTATGGAATCCAAGTGATAAATGTTTTATGTAATCAGTATCACACAAAATCTCAATATAGAATGACAGCAACAAATAATAATTTTAACATAAAAACCGAAACAAGAAAAACCGAATTCAAAATGAAAATAAATTAACGCATACATGCGCAAGTAACATCAACAACATATTCTAGTGTAAACAAAAACTGATGTCATTCCGCTGTGCAATTATGTATAGTGTAAACACAGTGTATCACACAGTACATCAATGTTGTTGATGTTACTTGCGCATGTATGCGTTAATTTATTTTCATTTTGTTTCGGTTTTTATGTTAAAATTATTATTTGTTGCTGTCATTCTATATTGAGATTTTGTGTGATACTGATTACATAAAACATTTATCACTTGGATTCCATAAGAATGGATTATTCCTGAACTCACGATTTAAAATTAATGTTTGCTGTCGAATCCAATTTTCCACATTATTTTCAATTTCTGACATGATTTATTAACTGTCAATAATTAATTTGAAATTACACAGAAATAGACTTTTAGATTAAAATATATTTTGCAGACATACAGATATTTATTCAAAAAATTTTGAATAACAACAATATTTAAAAATATATTCTTTGTGTAATAAAAAATTATAAGTATATTGAGGAGAAGGACTATTAAATGCGAATTTAACCTCTTAGAATATTGTACCGCCCCAAAAAATTTCGTTAGGACGAAGTTTTAGTATCTAAGTTCTATAATTAGGAAAATCCTATTTTATTTAAATGAGGTACATTATAATCTTTTGTGTAAATATGTCGTTTTAAATTTAAATGGTTTGTTATTAAATTGAAATAACTACTTTTAGAAAAAGCAAAATTGAATTTAATTCAGCCTGTTAATTATTTGATTAAATCATATTCAATTAAATTACTAACAATTATTTAAGTTATTTATTATTTAATTAAATCATATATATTGGCAACAAAACATATTTAACATTAAGAATTATATATTTTAAAGTAAATTATCTTATTCTATACGCGTATCATTCAAAAAATTCCATAATATACATCTCGATTATCGAATTTAAAGAAGAACGGAAAATCTAAAATAATCAATTCATAAAAGATATAATATTTCTTTGTAGCGATGTTTGCTCGTCAAAATACAAATTGAAAATAAGAGCAATAAAAAAATTATTTAAAATTTTTTTTTATGGTTTTATGTTTGTGTTAGTAAATATTAACTCGTTCCGCAGCTAAATTTTGTGTTGAAAAAGAACATCAAAAACATTTTCCCCTCCATCACAATTTATAGGTAAAGACATGAGGGACGAAGTAATATTTGATGTGACTATGCATAGTGTAAACACGGTGTATGAATGTGGATCTGAATGATGTGTATAATTTAAAATGAGAATTCGAAGTAGGAAAGAAAAATACAAAATATTTTTAAAATTGGTTTCATTAAACGAGATATCAATATGTGCAGACCTGTAAGACATAAAAGTGTATATCATTTTGAAACAAAAAAAAATTTTTAATCGATAAAATAAATAAAATGAGACATTTTATTAAACAAGAGATTTTTGAAAGGAATGCAGTGCTTCCGTAGCTTCTATGGACGCTTCGCACCTGTTCTGAGGATGTACACTTTATTTCTGTGTTTTCAGTTCTAATCATAGGTCTCGCTACGAATTCATAGCCATAATGGCCCATATTTAGCTACTTGGCAGATTGTTCACTTCAATTCTGTGTTTTTAGTTCTAGTCATTGATCTCGTTACGAATTGTTAGATGGTGCTGGATTTAATCGTTACTACTACAAAGAATTAGACGGATCTCGTAGCCATAATAGCCTATAGCTTCCTCGAAGAATGTTCACTTCATTTCTGTTTTTTTTGTCATTGGTCTGACTATGATTTTTAGAAAGTTCGGGCTTCAATCGTTAGCAGTATAAAAAGTTAGACGGATCTCATAGTCATAACGACCTATATATAGCTACTTGGGAGGATGTTCACTGCATTTCTGTATTTTCGGTTCTGGGGGCCTATTATGAAATTTTTCGATTTCGACATCGAAAAATTATTATAAAGCTTAAAAAGTAAAAATTCAAGGCGAATTTTTTCGAACGCACGTGTTATCAAATAAATTCGCCCTATTATGAAACTAAACGGAAAAAATGGCAGCGAATTTTTCTGAATGCACCGAAAAAAATCGACTGCTTTTAGGTGGCGAATTTTATATACGACTGATCGCATTTGTCAAACTTTGTTAATAATTATTAGTTTTTCTTAAAAAATATATTTTAAAAATAATGTGTTCAAATAATAATAATTATTGAATATAATTTAAAGAACTTACTCCGATATTGGCGTAAAAATTTCGATTTAAGTTTTATTCCTAATTATTTATGTTTAAATTGATGATTTTATGCTATCGCAACTTATCGAATTTTTTCGGCTGTTAATAAATTTCGAAAACCAATATTTCATATCAGGACAAACCCGCATCGAATCGAATTTTTTCGATATCGCAAAAAATCGAAAAATTTCATTTTGGTAATTCTGGCCTTAAACCCTACCAGTTGAAAGAATCCGTCTAGAGCGCATAGTTGACCCATATATAGCTTCTGCGGATAGTTCAATTCATTTCGGTTTTTTCAGTTCTGGTCATAGGTCTCGTTACGAATTGTTTGGTAGTTCTGGTCTTAATCGTTACTACTACAATAAATTAGACGGATCTCACGGATCAGTGGCTTATGCATAGCTTCTTCGAAGAATGTTCACTTCATTTCTGTGTTTTCAGTTCTGGTCATCGGTCTCATTATTACTTTTGGTAATTCTGGTCTTATCAGTACAGTTGTTATCAGTACAGAGAATTAGACGGATCTCGCTACCAATTAATTGATACTTCTGGCATTAAACCCTCAGTTGAAAGAATAAGACGGATCGCATAGCTGGTCCATATATAGCTTCTGTGGACAATGTTGAATTCATTTCGGTGTTTTCAGTTCTGGTCATCGATCTCACTGGTAGTTCTGGTTCTAACCGTTACCAGTACAGAGAATTAGACGAATCTCGTGGCCATAATGGCCATATAGCTTCTTCAGAGAATATTCATTTCGTTTCTGTGTTTTCAGTTCTGGGCATCTATATATGGGAAGGCATGTTTAAGTAGTTTTAAATTTAACTGTCTTTAAATTTGTTGGCTTCTTCGTATTGTGTGCCTGTGTTGTTTGATTCGTTAGATGGGACTATTAGTTTCAATAAGTTGCTAATAGCGTCGCTAAATTCATTAGAGACAAGAAGCTGTTAAAAAGGCTATTGGTAAAGCCTTTATGAATTAATGCCTGTACAACTGAAAACATCGCGTTCTATTTCAAGTTCTTGATTCTTTCAGCACTAATGCTGTACTTAAAATTTGTCAAACTTTGTTGTACCAGATTTTTTGCGTGGAACCTATCAAAGCTTAAAAAACTCTTGCCATGGGCAACCGCGGTATATGGACCTCCAATTCAAATTAATTCATTAATCTTATTTCCTTCTCGATGTTTGACTACTCGTACGAGGCTGCGATTTACAAATCTATTTCCTAGCCAATCTCCAAGATGTTATTTTCTCATTGATATTCTGTCGAAAAATCCTTATTGTTTGAGTGAGATTCAGTTTCGACTTCCTGATGATTATTTTACTTTTAGAGGGATGGCATCAATCAATACAAATCGAGATGATAGGGCGTATATAAATTGATCAACTCGGCACAATTCATTAAGCTCATTTGGGTGTTCTTCCCAATTTAGATTCGATCAATAGTTAGAGCATTTACTGTGCTCTAAAGCAACTATAATCATTGTGGAGTCATATTTTTGTAATGTTCTGGACAATGAGTTTGATTCGGTTGAATGGAGTCTTTCTCCCTATACACAGTGCAATGTAAATCTTTTTTTTAACGGGTTTTACAAGCCATTGTTGGCCCGCACCGAATCAACAATCTGACTCCATTGGTATCGATCACGAGCTAGCTCTTCATACTGTTGCAAGCAATCAGAAGAGCCATCGTCGCGCACAGCGACCCCTTTGCCTACTAAAAGGTGGCTCTCTCTTCAAAGATCGCTGTATCATTCGGTTGGATCAGCACACAGAACGAGATCGAGCCATCGCACTCGCTGTCCTTTGATTTCATGCACGATATCACGAATTTGCATTAAATCCCTGATCTCGTGTTTGAAACGAACTCGGTATGAGCAACATCGCGTTTTGGACCATATACGAATGATACTTCTCTCGAATCTACATGACAACGGGTTTTATCAACACTCTGTGCAGTTTCAGCTTATCCGCATTTGCCAGATATTTTGATTTCAGAAGTGGACGTAGAAGATATAAAGCCCGATTGTCAGCAGCAAGGCGAACCTTGATATCATCTCCCACACTATTATCGTGAGTAATGAGAGATCCAAGATACTTGAATCTCATTACTCCTTTAAAAGTGTGGTTACCACTACTGAAATCAGTTGCGTCTTGGTCAATGTAGATCTACTTTGGTTAAATTAACGTACTGAGTGGTCCTAGATGAGATTTCTTTCATTGAGGTACCCAGTGATTTCTTTGGTGCTCTAATTCGTCCTGACGTTTTACCTATTGTTTCAACATATAGAAACATACAATAATAAGCGCAAATAACTTCTGTGATTTAAACTGCAAGATTGTTCAGGTAGCTTGCATAATTATTATTGATCTGCAAGTTTCATACCAATCTGTGGTGGCTGAGCGATGAATCCTATTGGATTACTACTTGCTCAGGCCCAATTCTTCTATTTCATTTTAGATTTGATTGTGGGGACAGTATATCGGTGATATTTGTGTTTTATGTTCCGCCTGGTGAAGAGCTGATCTTGCTCTCCCTACTGAAATCATGGCACGGTAAAATATGTATCCACGGATCATCTTTGCATACTGAGTTTCCTTGTCTGATTCATAAGTTCCTACAGTTGTTTTGGCAAATTCGTTAGGTCCTTGCCATGTTACCCATTGGAATTTCACATTTTGGTGCTCTTTTAATACTTGGCAGAATTCCAATTTCCATTCGCCTTGATATGATTTCGTCATGTTGGTCTTCTTCAGTCAGTCTTTAGTATTTAACCTTGGTTTAGAAACCTTCATGATCAAAACACCCGAGTAGCCTAAGTTCTATTTGTCTCTTCTTTATAGTTATAGGAGTGCCACAATGTGCCCGGCGCGAAATGGTTCTACTTACGTTTTGTGTTGTGGAATTTTAGGGACTACCAGTATCATAAAATTCATTATTCTTTTCTTCATATCGATGAGCTTGGATTAAGATATGCTTTCACCTTCACTGGTTTGGAATTTTGGCGCAAGGTCCTATTGAGATATTAGTAGGTTAAAATCCATATTGGACGCGTTTTTGGATTTCGAGTCGATTATCATTTTCGCTGATTATCATTTTCGTTGCTCTGGTGTTTCCGTCAAGAATGCCTATTATGAAAGTATCGTTTAACCCCAAAGTTTTTTAAACGTTCGTCTCTTAAATAAATTGATAATTTCGGATTATTTTGACTAACATCCTGCATTTCCAATAAACTATAAACCCTCAGGCTTGATTGGCCCAGTGTGACATTCCCTACCAGACGTCACTTCCAGTTCCGAAATATGGTTGTTTTTCGAATAAATCCCTGACATCCGATATCTCAAGGTCGTTAGTTGTTGTTTTGTTTTTGACAAGCACTCGGCGTTCGGAATTGCTTCTGATCCTACGTCTTATGGTCTAGTTCCCTAGAACGGGCGTGGTCGTATTCAACCCGTTTTTCTAAGGAAATGAGTTTTGCCGTCGAAATTAGTAATTGAACTTTTTAGTGCTAGCCTTTCCCGTCACTGGAATCCCGAGATCCTTCTAGTTAAAGAGCATTTAATAGCTTGCACCCTCGTTGGTTGTTCTGTTAAAGGTTCCACTGATGCCTAAAGAGATATGTTCTTCAGAGAAGCCGAAAGTACCTCCGTTCTTAGACTGCACTATTCTGTTCCTCTTAATCTCAGTTTTTGTACTCCTTAATAACATTCCACGAGTAGTGGGGAAAGAATTGTCCGTCTTTGCAGAGATCCACAGTGCACAGATAAGACTATGTGATCCGAAAGGCGTCGTGTATATGAATACTAGTTTTTAAATTGTGCCCATAGCCAGGTTGGTTTACCGTGCCGATACATAAACTGTAATTGATACATAAACTCGGTCCAGTTGTTTGGCATTGTATTTTTGCCTAGCTAATCACTTAGGTATTTAGCCAGTTGCCCTGTGGTCACCTCGAGGAGGCAACTCAAGCACTTGTGTAAGCTGCAAGATACGGATGCCAGACAGACTTCACTGACCCCCAACTGTGTTTATAAAACCGATTGCCTTGAGTTAATTCTACAGTTGCCGCTGACCTAAAACTTCTCTTTTCATTAGGTTGAAACACTTTACAAATCGATCAAAGTAGCCTTGTCGGAACGTGTGGAAGTCAAATCTGGCCAAATAATCACTATGATAAGCTTATGAGCATCTTGTGATTTGATCTTTAACTTATACCATGCCCTCATGGTCCTTACATTGTACATTGATAGTCAGTATTAATGTATCAATAAAACGTATCGATTGTTAAACGTGGTTGAGTGTAATACCACAAGAGTCTGTTCAAAATCATGTCAACATATTCTCGTGCACCATTCGTTCTATCCACGTTACGTTGTGTTTTAACTATAGTCCAACCATTATGATATCTTCAGAGGATCACTTTTAGGAGTTCATCGGTTTTAAATCACTCTTGTCTTGGATTAGCCACTCGCACTGGTGACGGCTATGTCACTAGTCTTACTTCACTTCTGACTTGAACACTTTACCAGGCAAAATAAGACCTGTACGATACGACGACTTTGCACTTCTTATATGCAAATCGGATGGATTCTGCAGCAGTCAATTTAATGGTGCCTTATCTCAATTTAGTACAATTCGAGACATTTCCAGCTGTCCCCAACTTCGATTCACTTACTGCTTCAATTCACTTCTCACGATATTGAAACTGAACGAAAATATTTAATCAAGAATGTTTAGATTTCTTAATATTTTTAATTGTTTATTCCATATATGGTTGCCTTATGTACTAACGGTGGTGTAGTTTGATAGTCCATTTAAGGTTTATTGAGTAAATAGTAGAGGAGGACAACACTCACCAAGCTACAGTGCTAATGTTAAATGTTCAACAAATTCAACAGTCAACAAATATTTTGTAATCTGAAAGCAAAATATCGACGTAGAAACTTCTTGGGACGAAATGGATCGCTATATACCATTTTACATCGGAACAGGAATTATCACCAGAAGAGTTCAGCTAAAATGATTGAAATTCAGACCTACATGTAAAAATGGAGATATTCTTTCTACATCGATTCAGCTAAACTTTTACGTTTTGAGATGCTTTGGGAAGCGTTTTTATTCGCTTCCAAATTAAATTGCCAGAACTATTGGGGATGAGCTCTGTGGGTAGGGCATTCGTGTTTTGCAAATTTTTCGAACCAAACATAACACCCATAGAATACCACCACAGTATCCAGAGGTTCAAGTAGGAGGCGATTTAATTTGGTTGGATCGCTGGGCTGACGACCCGCATACGTAAAAACATAATTGTTAACAAGTCAAAAAAAAATCGGGTACCGCCAAAACAACAATGATTAAGTACGCGGAAACGAGATTAAGGATCGACAAGTAGAACGTGCAGTCACTAACAAAACCTGGTGCGTTTGACGGTATTATCACTTGTATGAAAGAGTATCGGATGGAACTCGTAGCGCTCCAAAACAACTCTACGGGCTAAAAGTGGAGACCATGTGTCCCAAGGCTATACGTTGCTACACAGTCGAGTTGACCTCGGAAATCTTGGAGTTGGCTTTCTCATTGGGCCGCAGGTAAAAAAGGCTGTGTTGGACTTCCAGGCAGTCGATAATCGAATGTGTAAGCTTCGCTTGCACATGAGATTAGCCAACCTGTCAATTGTTTGTGTACATGCGCCCACTGATGTAAGCCAACCCCAAGATAAAGACTCATTTTATAATAATTTGGATAATCTGATGGGCTCTATACCTGAGCACGATGTCAGATTGGTGATTGGTGACTTAATGCTTGAGCTGGCAGAAATCAGACCGACTTATGTAATAATATAGGTCCGTACTCCCGACACGAAACTGCGACCGAAAATGAAGAAAGAATGATGTACTTTGCGATCGCTCATGATCTCAAAGTGGCAAGTACATTCTTTCCTCATAAAATCATCCATTTGGAAACATGTAGACATCCACGTAAGACATCCCGAAGCCAAATTGACCATGTGTTGATTTCTAAAACACGGGTGCGGTTTGTCCAAGACATGAGATCTTTTCGGTCGTGAACAAAATTCGTAGGCAGTGACCATTATCTGGTCACTGCAAAGCTACGATGGAAATTTTCGTTCAAGTCTGGGAGGACAGATAAATGTAAAAGCTCAACGAAAATATTAAGATCTTGTCAACAATAGCATTTTGCGATCCAATTACCAATCTGATGAAGTGAACAGTGGCTGGGAAGTATTTGCAAACCTCGGTTGTCGATGCTGCTCAGCACATTCTCAGTATAGTAAAAACTAAACCCAAAAATAATTGGTGTGATGAGGAGTGTCGTCTTGTTGTTGAACAACAAAATATAGCACATAATGAAGCACAGACTCGATTTACAATTGCAAGAAAAAACAAAGCCGTTCTTGCTAGGAGGGCAGCTAAACGCAATTGTCGGCAGAAGAAGCGCGAATGATGGAAAGCTAAGGTCTTAAGAGTACAACAATTCAGCAATGAGCACAATTCGCGCTGTTTTTTTAAGGAATCGCAGAATTGCACCATACCTTATGATCTCTGTCAACTACCATTCGGGACCAGGATGGAAACCTCTGTGTTAACATTTTTCTGACCTACTAAATGTTCCACATGTATCACAAGCTGTATTTGAATACCCTCAAATACAGATCGCCGAGATATCCATTGAGGATCCATCCTATGAAAAATTCACCATGGCCATTCAGAGACTAAAGAAAAATCGTTCACCAGGAGTTGATTGCATTAATTCAGTCTATTCTAACTTTGTGGAACTGTCTTTTCGACCTTGTTCGATTGGTATGGCGAAATCGTTATGCCCAATATTTAAGAAGGGTAATCGCTTGAAGTGCGATAATTATCGAGGTATAGCGCTTCTTTGCACAGCATACAATTTACTGTCATACATTATCTTGGGAAGAATTACCACCCCTCTGGTGGAGGAAATTTTCGGTGACTACCAAGGAGGACTCCGTCCTAATCGGTCAGTCACTGATCAAGTTTTTTCGCTGCGGATGATTCTTTCCAAGTACTACGAAACATCTCACGATGTACACCAGATATTCCTAGATTTCAAGCAAGATTACGACTCGATCAATCGAGAGAGAGACTATGGTATGGGCTTGAATATTTAGGAATACCAAACAAATATGTACATCTGTGTAAAATGACAGTAATGCAATCACAATGCTGTGTTATAGTTGAGAACAGACTGTCGAGAACTTTTGCAATTACTTCTGGTGTTCGAAAAGCAAATGCACTGTCCCCGATACTTTTTAATCTCATTGTGGAATACATCCTCCGAAAAAGTGAAACACCTCAAGACAATATATTATTCCGACATTCCAATCAACTTCTTGCATATGCAGATGATATCTGTGTGATTGGATTAAATGGCAACGGAGTGAAAGAGATACTTGATCGACTGAAACAGTTTTCAGCGTCCGTTGGTCTCAAAATCAATGAGCTCAAAGCAAAATATCTAATCTCTGGTTTTAGAGACCAAGACGCAATTGATTTCAGTAGTGGTAACCACACGTTTGAAGGAGTGATGAGATTCAAGTATCTTGGATCTCTCATTACTCACGATAATAGTGTGGGCGAGGATATCAAGTTTCGCCTTGTCGCTAGCAAATGGGATTTATATTCTCTATGTCCACTGCTGAAATCAGACCCGCAGTGTTGATCAGACCCGTTGAGGATGAGTACAAAAGACGGCTTCGACCATTCGAGAGAAGAATCATGCGTGTGATATATGGCCCAAAACGTGACGTTGATGGCACAAAATGAGTTCGTTTACCGAGGAATCTAATGCAAATTCTTGATATCGTGCATGAAGTCAAAAGACAGCAAGTACGATGGCTAGGTCACGTTCTGCGTGCTGATCTGTACCGAATGATTCAGCGATCTTTGAAGGGAGAGCCGCCTTTCGATCGGCGAAGAGGTTGCTGGCTTCACAGCGTATAGAGCGATCTGGTATCTTCTGGTTTCTTGCAGTAGTATGAACTGATATATGAACTGACTCTTGATCGAAACCGTTGGAGTCAGATTATTGACTCGTTACGGGCCAATAATGGCCTGTAAAAGTCGATAAAAAAAATTGAGACTTGATTCCGTTGAATCGTTGGAGTCAGATTATTGACTCGATACGGGCCAATAATGGCCTGTAAAAGTCGATAAAAAAATTGAGACTTGATTCCGTTGAATCCATGTATTGGACGGAACTGCATCGCTAGATCTTACACTTCTTGAAGATCTTTGAAATAACATTGGATGGGACAACATAAAAGTCATCGACCAAATGGCACAGCGTTCAAAGCTGTGGCAGTTAGAGCGGGAGGTACCGGATTCAAATCTCGATAGAGGCAGAGTGCACAAAAGACTGGCGTGGAAGTATACGTAAATCGGAACTATAGCCCTACGTCCTCGATTTGGCTATATAATGATTATATAATATGCCTTGTGGCATATTTTAAACACCGCAAGCCAGAGTGGTTCTGATAAACGTGCGATTAAATAAATACCTCATATTTGTATATGATGGGATGGAGTGCGCATATATTCCGTAACGAAATGTAGAAGGAAACGAACATCTCTGTTATGGTTTTGTCTCGTTGTAGTTTCTGTGACAAATGACGAGATCATCAAGTTCAATTTCACCCTCGAAATCCATTTATATTCATTCATTTCATCCATGATGGATTCATTTAACAATACGGTTAAACAGAATCGCGATCTGAACCATCGATGCATGGTTTTCTTAATAGCTTTTGGCCCGTATCTTGCTTTCTTGGTCCGCCCGTGCCAACATTCTGACTATCGGTTTCGATTATGAGCCAGCTCTTAATATTTTTAATAACAATTAGAATACACTCATCTGCTAAGGTCACATCCATACATGACAACGGGTCTGATCAACACTACAATTTCAGCTTATCCGAATTTGCAAGATATTTTGATTTCAGAAGTGGAAGTAGAGAAAGAATATAAAACCCGATTGCTAGCGGCAATGATATTCTCTCCCACTATTATCATGTGTAATGAGAGATCCAAGATACTTGAATTTTATCACTCCTTAAAATGTGAGATTACCACTGCTGAAATCAGTTGCTTGATTTCTAAAACCTAGAGATCAGATTTTTGTACTTGTTGGTTTTGAAACCAACGGGTATCGCGGAAAGCGCATCTCCTTGTCGAACACCAGAAGTAATTGCCAAAGTTATCGATAGCCTGTTTTCAACTTTAGCTCGATAGCCTGTTCCAATCATTGTGACTGCATTACTGTCATTTTACACAAATTTTATTCTAACTAATATTCTCTCTAGATTGATCGAGTCATAAGCTTGCTTGAAATCTAGAACTGGTGTACATCGCGGAGATGTTTCGTAGTACTTGAAAAAAATCATCCATAGCGAGAAAACTTGATCAGTGACTGATCGATTTCGATAGAATCCTCCTTGATAGTCACCGATAGTTTCCTCCGCCAGTGGAGTAATTCTTCCCGAGATAATGTAAGACAGTAACTTGTATGTTATGCAAAGCAGGGCTATAATGCGATAATTCTTGCATTTCAATCGACCACCCTTCTTGAGTATTGGGCACAACGAGGACACTCCATTCTTCAGGCATAACTTCATTTCGCCATCAATCAAGCTCAACTCCTGTTGAACGATTTTTCTTTAATCTCTTCATGACCATGGGAATTCCTCATAGGATGGATCCTCAATGATCATATCTGCGGTAGCAGACAACCAAATAATGGTCACTGCCTACGAATTTTGTTAACGACCGATTAGATCTCGCCTCTTTGACAACCCAAGCCCGCTCTTTTGAAATCAACATATAATTGACCATGGCTACCACTCTTATGTTTCTTTCGAAATATTTACCCCCATCCACAATGCTTGTATAGAGCTTATACGAAACGGAAAATATATTGGGATGCAATATACAGCAACAATTAATAAATTGTTAATACCGATGAGATAGTATAGTTTCTATGCAATGAGGCAGAGGTGATAGCGATTGAGGAGGTTCTGAATTGGTTGAGACATAATGTGGTGTCCTCGACTGATATCGCAATCTATTTGGACGATAGGTGGCAATCAAGTCACTGGACCTTGTTTTTCAGAGTGGCGTTGAGTTGCCTCTGAATGAGATGAGTGTTCATTTCAACATTCAGATAATCGTCACTCAGACGTCATGGGAAAGGAACTGCAGGGCGGACGGACTCGCGAGGCTTGGTGCAACTCTCCAACTGCTACCTCTCCAAGTGCTTAAAAAGGAGGCAGTAGCCTCAACGAGTGAAACGTAAACGAACACCACCCTCTCATGTAGTGTAGCAAGACAAGTCTGGCCAAATCTGGACTTAAAACGCTCAAAGTCACTGATCTCCATACGAAGACGTGAACTAAACACGATCGTAGGGATACTCACAGTACACTGACTACTTGGAGAACATACGAGGAGGCAAGGTAATGAATTTTGCAAAGCTGTATGGACGAGGATGAGGAAGAGACGGTATTCCACCTCCTATACCCATGTCCGGCTTTCGCACACAAAAGACAGAAATATTTGCGTAAATTCTAAATGGACTGCCTCTCTGATCTCAAAAACTGTAAGGTGCGAGGATTATAACGTTACATAAGTAGCTAAAACTGGTTCGCATAAGGGTAATAAGGATCCTATGGTATCACAACGGACCGTCGCCGGTCTAAGTGTGCTGTAGCAGCCACTCAACCTAACCTTAGGCGCAGCTTTTGACAAAACATTTTCTTTTGAGACCACTCAAATTCCTTTACAAGCAGCCCATTAGGCCAAACTTAAGAGTTCACTGCTGCGTCAAATGATTCTCCTGGGATATTGATCTTATATGAAATATAGTTATATTTCAGGCCACTAGGTGGCTTTGGAACTGTTCGTTAGATGTACACGTCATCAATACGTATAATTTAATCCACTAATTGTTTGAATTCTGTATATACTGGGCTGTGAATTCGATTAATAAAAAGCCATTTTCTTGGTTGAACTACTCGAATACTTATTTCACTAGTTGAGGTTTCAGTCGTTGCTTTCGAAACGATCTCGTTACTTTCTATGACTACTATCTTCCAATTTACTTGCATCCTTATCTTTTCTTTGTTTCGTTAGCACGTTGAATTTTGGTTCGCTTAGAATTTTCACTAAATCAGAATTATCAGTAGTGGATGTTTTGGAATGCAATATCTCTTGAATCCTTTTTGACCCTCTTAATATGGGAAATTCTACATTGTCCGCTGTTGTCTGTCCAATTGGATTTACTATCAGAACATTTGTATTTACACGATGCCGGTTTTTTTTTAGTTCCATGATCTCGTTATTCAGTTCTAGTATTCTGAAACTGGCCAATTCCATTGTTTGAGAAAATGTTACAATTTGGTTAGACAATAAGTTCATTCTTACTGGCACAAATATAATGTTTAAGTTGCAGCAGTTATCACAATACCAACGAAGACATTTATGCGATACTATCGCCTGTAACACTGTCTGTCTTACGGATAAACATATGACGTAATAGATTTTGGAGCAAATTCCACTACAACTTACAACCTCATCTCGGTAATCACAGACAATTTTACACACGGTACTGATATTCATTTTCAAAGTTATTATTTTTTTAAGTTAAGCTTTAATTGGGTGCAGGGCGGGCTTTAAGACTGTCATAGCTCCTTTTAACTGTCAGAGCTCTTATACCCAACGCGCAATCCTTCTACTCCAAAAAATACTGAATACTCCAACGGCATTTTATACTACAACGGAAACTGAAAACCGGTCAACGAATTCCACTTCTTAGATGTTCGATAGATTTACCGTAAACCTATGCGCATTAACCGTTCCTCGTGGGACCCGTCCTGGTGTAACAAATGGTAGTATTTTCTCCTTTAATTCTGCAGAACATTTACCATTTATTGATCTAAAGTCTGGAGTTTCGTGTATTAGTCGAATGGCACGCCGCTAAACTCTATCCAGAGTAATGCCATATGCTCCACTCCAAACCTAAAAGCAATATTCTATACACGATCTAATAAAGGTTTTAAATATCTCAAGTACCGGATGCGATCTAAAAGACCATCTGCATCTATTGAGGAATGCGAGCTTACGTGAAGCTGATTTGGTCAATACTATAATGTGTTCATGCCATTTTAAATTGTTGCTAATCTGGCTTTTACCACAAAAGGGTATTCGTTGTGACTTCTTTTACGCGAGAACGTGCATATTTGTGTTTTTTCTAATTTATGATTTTTTTGACCTGATTTTTAACTCCCCACTCAAATATTGTACTCAAATTGACATTCATCCCTGTGGATAGGGTTCACAGTGCTAGCCAACAAGTCATTAACATATAACAAAAACAAAGTTGGTGACAAAACTGATCCCTGAGAGATTCCGGCATTTGGGGAGTGTGTCGTTGATGATCCCCATCTAGCACAACGTTTATCTTTCGGTCTTTGAGAAAGCTTTTTATCCACTTGATGGTCATCGAATCCAAGCCGTATGCCACAAATTTACAAATGAGATTCTCATGTCAAACCTTGTGAAAAGCCTCCACAGCAATTGCAAAGACTTCTCCGTGGTGCTCAAATGCGAGATTCCATTTGTTTGCAACATACGCCAAGAGATCGGTTATGGAGTGGATTTCGCGGAAGCCATATTGTTTATATGAAATTATTTTATTAATCTCAAGATAATTCACCAGTTTCTCAAAAACTTTAGCCACGGCTGACACAATTGATATTGGCTGGTTTGAAGGGTCAGTCTTATCACAACCACGCTTAAGAACCGGTTGCACAATCACACTCTTCCAGGTGTTCAGGTATTTACCTCGCAGAAAGGAGAAACATTTAGGTTAATATTGGAGCCAAGTCTCTGGCAAACTCCTTCAATATTCGAATAGGAATTCCGTCAGATCCTGCCCTTATTTTCGGTTCCTGAAGACAATTTCCTCGGCGATGTTGACAGGACCCATTTTGGAACCATAATACGGAATTGACGGAGGCGTAACTCCATCGGGGCAACTAAGGTCGAGTTCGAACTGAAGACGTTTGCCAATATGGTTCCACCACCAAAGCACCGTCTGCACATTTGAATGCCGAAATATATGTTATAGAAATATTGGCAACCGATGCGACCATCTGGTAAAAGTTGCGATCAGAGATTTTCAACTCGGAAGCCTTAGCACAGATTTTTTTTACAAATGTTACGTATGGCCTTATATTTTTCAAACGAAATTTCGTGATGCTTAAATTGTGACTTGATTAATATAATTAGGTCACTAGGCACACTAATTGCAGTACAATGTCACACCGCGTTTTTATGTCACTTTATTATGAAATATAAAATATGCACTGATTGCATAGTAATAATCGACATATATTGTCGACACATGTAGACAACCAATTGTTTACCTCATGTAGACAATACGGCATAACACTGCTCTTTACATACAATTCTTTACTCAAATTTGTTCAAATGGATTATCATCGCAAACTGGACCACCGATGGTCGTCGCACAATACTTTGTTTTAATTAAACATTTTTTTTCTATGTTTCACAGGGTAAAGGTAAAAAAGTTAAAAAGAATAAAATGACCAAGCTAGATTCGAGAATACTGGGATTCTCCGTTACTGCAGCGCAAGATCGGATTAATGTGGGCGATCGAGACTATGGCGATACCTCCTAAATATCTTCTTTATTTTGATTGTAAATGTATTTATTGTTTATTAAATATGTAATTTCAAATTTAACACAAAAAAACTGTTCTGAAATAATTTTTATTTTTATTTTCAGTTAATTTTTAAGTATTTAAAATATTGATGATTTTTTTTTTCTCTTAAGATTAGTGCATTATTTGTTACTTAGGATATGTATAGAATGGTGTATAATTATAAATAATAATTGAGTTGCGAATTAAGCGCGCGTATTAAGTCACCATTATTGTAACGAAACGAATAAACCAGAAATAACAATCCGCCAGAAATAATTTATATAAATATACATAATAGATATGGTAATTTTCTATTTTAAATATGAAATAATTTACCTATTTCGCAAAATAATGTGTATAACGAAATGAATTAGGTTTAAATTAAATTAATTGTAAATAGTCAATCAAAATAAAATTTCCCCAATACCTTACCTGATTCCTGATTGCTAAAATAACATGTTTATATAATTCGGGACTAATCAACCGATATAAAACGATATTGAGTAAATGTTCAATGGATAAAATAGTTATATTGTTAAAAAAAAAAAGGCTTTTATCAAAAAAAAAATTATAAATTATAATAAATAATAATACCGAGATCAAATGTACTTATCCTCAGAATACATCATCTCACTTCAAGTTTGGGAGAGACAAAAAAAATTTTCAAAAATCATTGTACGTCTATGACCATTTTATTATTATTGATTAAAAGAAATAAAAAGTGTTAACAACTTTATTTTATATTTTTGTTGTTGTATACATATGATACTATATAGTTTAAATTTTTATTAATTTTTTTTCGAAATTAAAAATAAAATACAATTTGTAAAATCTATTAAAAACTGTTTAAATTAAAAATATGAGTGATTTTGGAGGCATCAAACCGTTTTGGAGTCCAAACAACAAGAGGGATAACTCTCGTTAGATGTTTACACGATGCGATGTTGCAGGTTATTGGCGGCTGTATGATTGGTTGGCCTCCGACTAGACCGACAGGCATGGTGTTGGTATGTATAAAGATTGTTAACGATTGTTTTTTGTGGAAGTTTTAGGAATTGACGTAAAGATCGAAATGGCAAGAGATTTCCCTAATATATATATAATTTTGAGGTATGAAGAGCATGGCAGCAAATGGTAAGTGTTCTTTTTAAGTTATAATTGTTATGGCATGGATTGGATATTTAATTACTTATACCAATAAAGCCTGATTACCAATGAAAAAAATGTTGTCAGTATTTTTTACTGAAAAAATCCAAAGCGAGAAAAAAAATCAAAAATACCATTAGAGTGACAGAGATCGTTTTTTACTTTTTCCCTTTTTATTATAGTGGATATATTTTGACAGATCCTTTTAACATAACCAATAAATTTGAAATTTTTTTTTGTTATTGAAAAAAATGACTACAGTAATAAATTTTAAAAAAATAAACTTAACATAATTACTCATTATTTTAATTATTTCCACAATGAATTAAGATGAATGACACAGACCGAAATGTTAAAATTATGAATTGACCATAAAAAATCATCCATCTTTATTTTATAAAATATTTCCCCAGTACTGAATAAAAATACTTCTCTTGATATATTTTGTCAGTACCGCAATAATAATTTTCTCAGTAACTATAAAAATTTATTCAGAACTGAATAAATTTTTCTACTGGAAATATTTTTTATTTCTCTCGCACTTTAAGAAATTTATATTTTTTATCCCGCCTTGACTATTTTGTCAGTATTTTTTAATGTAAATCAGGCTTTATGAAAAATACACTGACAAAATAGTCAAAGCAGGATAAAATATAATTTTTCTTAAAGTGCAGTGCGAGAGAAAAAAAACATTTCCAGTATAAAAAATTTATTCAGTACTGAATAAACATTTATGGTTACTGAAAAAAATATTATAGCAGTACTGAGAAAATATACCAAGAGAAGTACTTTTATTCAGTACTGGAAAACTATTTTATAGGAAAATGTATATGGATGTTTTTTATGCTCAATTCATAATTTTAACATTTCGTTTTGTGCCATTCATCTTAGTTCAATTTGAAATCAATTGAAATAATGAATAATTATGTTAACTTTATTTTTCTTTTTAATTTATTGTTGTAGGTTCAAAGTGTTTTTTGTCTTTTTTTCAATAACAAAAAAAAATTGAAATTTATTGGTTATGTTACAAGCATCTGTCAAAATATATTCACTATAAAAAAAAGAAAAAAGTAAAAACGATCTCTGTCACTCTAATGGTATTTTTGATTTTTTGTCTCGCTTTGGTTTTTTCAGTAAAAATACTGACAACAATTTTTTCATTATGGAATTAGCCTTACTGCTATAATAATTATCTCAGTAACCATAAAAATGTATTCAGTACTGAAAACATTTTTATACTGGAAATGTTTTTTATTTCTCTCGCACTTTTAGAAAACTTATATTTTTATCCTACTTTGACTATTTGTTAAGTATATTTTTCATGATGGAAATGGAGGCTTAAAGTGCACTATATAGTGTATCTGTGGTGAAAAGTATTTATATTCGAAAATTCTGATTACAATGGGAAATTGCTAATTACAATTGATTTACCTGATTTTTTTAAAGGATGTACGGCGAGAATCGAACCCGATTCCGCGGCGTGATGAGATACTTTCTTAACCATTAAGCTAGAACCTGGCAATAGATACTAAATAGATATTTTATTTTATTTAATAGTTCTGTTCCTCTTAGAACAGTCACAATTAAATCTAAATTTCCTCCAGTGGCCCTATTCTGGTTTTCCCTGGGAATTGGGAAAAAAATTTTCCTAATTCCCAACTATAATAATTCCCAATAATTTATTCCCCAATTCCCAAAAGTGTATTCTGGCGTGCTGGGAATTATTTGCCCTCTGTTAAACAAATAGTTTTAAATGTTCGCCACTAGAGTGACGGATGAATGTAAATATTGACGGATGAATAACAAATTTAAAAAAAAAATAGGTGTTTTCGCTTTTGAAAAACAATTAAAAATTTTTTAGGGTCGGAATTATTTTCTACATTCACTATTTATTATGATTATTAGTATTTATGAATGAGCTAATTTTTTTTATATTTTAGGGCAGATAAGACCAAATTTAAAAAATAGGTGTTTTTGCTTATAAGAAATAATAAAAAAAATTTAAATTTATACTCTAGTATTATGATTATGAGTATTTTACCATAAGAAATATGAATTCCCAACAATTTTAATAGGGAAAAATAAACGTCAAAACTGTTTAAAAATAAACGTCAAAAATAAACGTCAAAACGGGGAATTATTTTTTCCAAACGAAATATTTTTCCCAATAGCCAGAATACACTTTTGGAAAAAATAATTCCCAACTGTTATAAAAACGTCAAAAATTCCCAATTCCCAATTCCCTGGGAAAACCAGAATAGGGCCACAGGGATGTCTCAGGAAGTTACAGATTTACGGTATATCAGTTTCGCTCCTGTGGCCCTATTCTGGTTTTCCCAGGGAATTGAGAATTGGGAATTTTTGACGTTTTTATAACAGTTGGGAATTATTTTTTCCAAAAGTGTATTCTGGCTATTGGGAAAAAATATTTCGTTTGGAAAAAATAATTCCCAATTATAACAGTTTTGACGTTTATTTTTCCCTATTAAAATTGTTGGGAATTCATATTTCTTATGGTAAAATACTCATAATCATAATACTAGAGTATAAATTTAAAAAAAAATTATTATTTCTTAAAAGCAAAAACACCTATTTTTTAAATTTGGTCTTATCTGCCCTAAAATATAAAAAAATAAGCTCATTCATAAATACTAATAAATAAATAGTGAATGTAGAAAATAATTCCGACCCTAAAAAATTTTTAATTGTTTTTCTAAAGCGAAAACACCTATTTTTTTTTTAAATTTGTTATTCATCCGTCAATATTTAAATCATATTCAAATAATAACATAGCGCACCATGAATAAAACCATGAAAAAGGTACTCTAGTGGCGAACATTTAAAACTATGTGTTTCACAGAGGGGAAATAATTCCCAGCACGCCAGAATACACTTTTGGGAATTGGGGAATAAAATATTCCACACAAGGTTTTTCGCGTAGTGTTCGAAATCTAGGTCTTAGCAGGTGCATAATTAATAATTTTCATTTTCAAATATTTCCTATAAGGGGTGACAGTTTGCTATTTGAAACGATATGTCGGAATCTTTTAGTTTTGAAAGAGCTAGTTAGTTTAAACTTAGTGAAACGATTTTTTACTGTAGTCTCGATGTATTTATTACACATTTTTAATTTTATTTTAACCTCCTCTTCCTTTTCCGAGCAACTCAGTCAAATAATTCCAATTCTAACCCATCTTCGATGTCAGTACTGACATGGAAGATGGTTCTTCCCATGGATTCTAAACTCGACAGGAGATCCAGGATGTGTTCGTTCACACCACCAATCGCACCGCCCAAACGATCGATGGTGAATAATCTCGTTTCGCATCTTGCCGGGGGATCGGAATTCGAACCCAGTTCTCCCACTCCAACTGCTGCAGCTTTAACCACTGCGCCACCTGGGTGGTCAATGAAAATACTAAAAATCCAAGGGTCAAAATGGGAACCTTAAGGAAAACCCGATGTAGCTTGAATTGGCTTGGACCTGCTGTTACCAATGTATTATATATATATTAGATGCGGTTGCTTAAGAGAGATTTAAACCAAGCCACAAAGTTGTTTGAGAACCCAAATGAGTATAACCGTTCAAGTGCTTTACAATGGCTAATTGAGCCAAACACCTTGGCAAAGTATGTGCACCACGTCAACTTACTTGTGGCTTTCAATAACTTTGATTGTGCTGCTGATGAATCCAATAAGGTTTGTAAATGTTGATCTCTTTGGCATGAACCGATGTTTTTACGGTGAAATATGACGAGGCACCACTTCTTTGAAGAAAATACATATTACAAGTTCAAATAATTTGGGTATAAATGAAATCGACGTTATACCTTTTCTGGTTATCTTCAATTTTTTAGGAAACTCTACCAATCTCAGCGACTAATGGAACAACATACAAAGTGGTAGTTTCCAACCTGTAAAAAGAAGCAGGTATTTGGTCAGGACATGCGGCCGAATGTTTTTAGAGCCTTGTTTATATCTGATTACTTCTACCAATAAAGTGCACTTTATAGTACATCTGTGGTTAAAATATTTTAATCCGAAAAATCTGATAACAATGTAAAACTCTTATCTCTGAACACATTAAATCCTTCTGATTCATTTTCAAATATTTCCTATGTTGGGGTTACAGTTTGCTATTTGACAGATAGGTCGGAATCTTCCGGTTTTGATAGAGTTACGAATTTTTCCTGCTGTCTCGAAGTATTTATTACACATTTTTAATTTTATCTTAACCTCCTCTTTCTTTTCCGAGCAATGGAGACTCAGTAAAATAATTCCAATTCTAACGACAAACGGATAACTCTCGTTAGATGTCTATACGACGCGATGGATGCTGCAGGTTATTGGCGGTTGGATGATTGGTTGGTCCCCCCGACTACATCGACAGATATGGATTTGGTGCGTACACAGATTGTTAACGATTGTTTTTTGTGGAAGTTTTAGCGATTGACGTTAAAGTCGAAATGGCAAGAGATATCCCAAATGTATAATTTTGAGGTACGAAGAGTGTGCAAGCAAATGGTAAGTGTTCTTTTTTGGTTATCATTTTAATGGCATGAATTGGATATCTGATTACTTCTATTCTACTATTGGAGGTGATAGAGATATTTTCAAAGTTAATACAATTCAATCAAACATGAATTCCATATTTCTATTGTCCGCAATATAATCTTTCAATATAAATAATATCGTGGTTGAGAGAGTTGGTCAGTTCAAATACCTAAGAGTATCGTTTAACTCTCATATGTTAGGAATTTTTATTTATTTATTAAGGCTTAACTCCAATAATACGAAGACATTTTGCTCATTTTCAAATATTACAGATAAGTTCTATACAAAACTCTGCCATTAAAATTGTCTTTTTCATTGATCAGGCTTCTTTTAATTGAATATACTGCTAAATTGTTCAATCTTTCTTCCGTCATTGTGCTTCTACACGTTTCAACGTTTAAAAAACATCGTTATGATACTGCGGTCGGCATCGGTATGGTTATTAAAAAATTATTAAATTGTTATTATAAATCGTTTTGACTAGATCACAAATAGTTTTGCGGACTGAAAAATCATTGTTTCCTGATAAACTGCCTGTAGTTTAATTTTCAAGCGTTCTTTATTACAAAAATGGATATAATTTGGCTATTGTATTTAACAGCTGGTAAGGAAAGTTTAGAGCATAAAGCTTAATCTTTGTGCAATCTATAAGTACTGATTACTAAATATTCAGTGTTTTAAACATATCGTTAATATGCTCTCGTACTACGTCACATGCTTCTTAAATCCGAAGTTGTGCCATTCTGAATGGCGGCCATGCATTTTTTTATCTCTTCCACTTTTTCATACACAACGTTAATTGTACGACTGGAAATTCCATCTCGTGTAATTTGGTCGTGGTAGCTTTTTGTCACAGATTTCTAATAACTTAGTTATTTTTTAAGAGACACAGAAAAAAATTATGGTATCCCATATAAATTGGCAAAAAAACGCAGTTCTGATATTCGTCTGGCACATACGGCCTGAAGGACTAAATTTGAAGCATAACAGTAGACGTAAGGAAAATCTTGTTTTAATATAATTTGCACTCCGGCTCTAATTCCACTCATAACTGTAACACTGTTATAAGTTTGAGCAGTAGTTTTGTCACTGGTAATTTACTTTTTTTCCAGCTTATCGATTAGCTGAACGATCTTCGAAAAGAAATAAATCTTTCAACGACTTCTCCTGTTTTAATACGATCTTTAGAAACTAATCGAAATAGAAACACAAATTAACTTTTGTTTGAGACATCAGTAGTTTCAACTGCTTGAATCGAAATGTAATGAATATCTTGAATTTCTGCATAAACGAAATCAGTATATACGGCTGATGTCCTCAAATGTACATATATATTGATACATTTGAGGACAACATGAATGTGGTTGAACGTTCCGTTTAAAATTGGAGTTAGTAACCTTGTTTTTACAAAATGTTACGAATGTGGTTCTGAACACTCCCGGTCGATCTGAATCAGTTTTTTCATTATGGCCGCATAAGGTCAATTCGCAACTGCCACAAATTTTAAGTACTAACCGATATCACATTTAAAATCTATAATTATATAAAACCACGTAAGTGATTTCTAGTATTATTCAAAAACAGGAAAAGTCAATAACAAAATCAAAACCCATTTTTTTCATTTCATCTTACTTTAAAATTAGTTCCTATGTTAAAAAGGGAGAGAGAGAAAATTATACCAGCAAGTGATTTTCGTAATTTGCCCACTATTCTTGTATGAGACCAAAATAAGAGACGATATTACTATGGAATTGTTTAATTGAATCGTAAAGCTAAAAGAGAAAAAATGCACATTAATACTCAAAAATGCAGCACTTTACGATTTGCCCAATGAGAGTTTATAGGCAAAATCAAAATATAAAATGCAAATAGAAGAGGAAATAATATGTATGTATATTCTTGAAAGAGATTTTTTAATAAATAGAGATGAATCATTTAACTTTATGTATAGGTGTGTATTATAATATAATACATTTTGCATGTATTACGAATATTTTACTTTAGAACGATTTGACTGATTTTTAACAGGTTACACACAATACGCACGTAAATTTAGAACGAATCTTGTGAATCTATGATAAACGATACTTAAACTACCATTTGTTTGATCTTGATAGAAGTCTACTAAATGGTAAAAGTGGGCACTGCCACCTCGCCCAATATGACGGATCGCGGCTGTACTAAGGATATCGAACCCTGCTTCGTATTGTTGAAATTTGTTGCAGTGAAACACAAACACATAAGATGTAAAACACAAGATGTTCAATATCCTTAGTAACATTACAAATCTCACACACGCTATTCTCTTCCAAACGACGTTTAAACAAACACTCTTTCCAATTACCATGATTCATTCTTTATTATTTTTTTTATTTTTTTATATTTTATTACTATGCAATCTGTTTTGGGGCTCAAGGCACCAGTCAAATCGAGGACGTACGGCTATAGGTCCGATTTACTTAACCAGATGGGCACATTGTATTGCTCCATGCCAGCCTATAGTACTGACATGGAAGATGGATCGGCCCATGGATTCTGAACTCCAACAGGGGGTCATAGTTGTGTTCATTCACACAACCGATCGTAATCAAGTGGTGAAAAATCCTTTTTGCATCCTTATCAGGATTCGAATCCGGTTCCTCCCGCTCCAACTGCCGCAGCTTTATCCATGATTCATTCTTATTCTTTCAATCGTTCGTACCATTCTTGTATCACCCTTCAGTACCTTATAAAAAGGTGCTCTCAAGGGGACACTACATCCATCCATTTATTCCATACATTCACCTGCAGCACTCGAAGTATATCTCTTACATCTCTTTTATCAAACATTTTACTGTATCACTTCACTTTCCCGTTTAGTAAGCATATCAGCCATTCCATTACCTTTGATCTGCCTATGGGAGGGTATCCACTGGATGAGGGTAACCTCGCGATGACAGGATCGAACACATTCATTAATCATATTCTCATACACATTTCCCTCGCGACTATTGATAAACATTAGCATTGCACTCTGAGAATCAGAAAATATTGCTATTTTCTTCTTCTCCTCATGTATGGGCTTAATTCCTTCTAATATACCTATCAGTTCAGCATTCATTATTCACATGCTGTCATCAAATCGAAAACACTTTTGAAATTTCATATCTGGCACATATACTCCAACATTTACTTTGTTTCCACTAAGACTTGCATCTGTATAAATAATAACATACCCAATATATATGTATTCACTTTTCAGTCGTTCAAAAGCAGATTTAACATGAAATCATTCCATTCCTTAGTAAAATCCTTCAATTTCAGTCATAAGCAAAGATTATTAGATAAAATTATTTTATCTAATATAAAAAATTATTTTATCTTCCCAAAATTATTTTATCTTCCCATTATTTCGTTAAAAAATACATTATTTCTAACACGCATTCTAATTTTCTCTCTCATTGTGATCCACTCTCTCTCATAGTTGAGAGGTAAATTACCCACAGACCTCAGAGTGTGTATTGGGGTTGAATTTATCGCATCCAATACCACTCTGGCACATGCATTCTCAACTTTCATTTGGCTAAAGTCCCCTTTCCATCCATTTCCAAATATACGTATCCCATCAGTTACGCCCGGATGTGCACCCGATTTAAGTTTATCCAGATTCCCAAATACTTGTACACATTCACCTAATCGAAATGATTGTCATTTATGCGAATGTAAATTTCTCTATTCATTTTAAGCCCCATGCATGCGCATATAATCGTATTCACTTTTACATTTAAACACTCCAAACATTCAATCCCCCAGTTCACTTTGGATTGAGCACTGTTGATTGTTTGCTTGATACTGTGTCCTTTGCCAATAATCACCAAATCATCTGCAAATTTTAAAACCATTTGGCTTCTGGTGTTATCAGTGTGTAGTTTAGAGATATATAGGTTAGTTATAGAGGTAGTTTAGTGGTAGCGAAACGTTGCTTTAATACTAATGGCACCCACTAATCTATAGTATCTGCCATTCAAAATAATTTTCGTGTCACTCATAAAATTTTTTATTCAATCACATATACTCCGTGAAATTTCCATTTTCAACTAGGATAAAATAATATGAAAAGAACTACACAAAATTTACCGCCACTACTTTCAAATTATCTTTTTTCACTTCCCAACTCACAGCACTCAATTGCTGGATGGTCTTTACGAAAACCATAGATTGTAGATGGCGACAATTTATTTTCCCTAACAAAAACTTCCAATTTTTCTTTCAACATCCCATTAACTACTTTCACCAAAACATTCAGCATACGTATTCCTCGATAATTGGTTGCCAGGTTTCTGTCTTTATCTGCCTTCGGAAATGGGACCATTCCGCTTTCCTTCCATTCATGTGGTATTTTTTACTCATCCATACTTTATTTAGCACACTCAACAAATTAATTTTCGATTTTTCGTTCAATCCCTGAATTATTTTATAACTAACCCTATTGGTTCCTGGAGTGGTAGATTTGGCAGAATCTAGCACTCTAATGAAATCATTCCATTCAAACAAATCATCCATCTTACAGTTTCTTACAATTACTCTCTCATTTAGTCTTTGTTCTTGCAAATCATTGTGTACATCTAATATCAGTTTTAAAAACTATTTATCGCGATTTTCAGTCACACTGTTATAGGATAAACATACCTAAATAAAATGTAGTAAAATGGCTCCAATGGTCGGACTTGTAAGAACTCTCTTAATGTGTCCCAAAATATGCACTAAGATCGATGTATTTTGCTTTTATATACCCGAAAATATGGAGTTGTTACGTATTGGTGCACATTGTAGATGGTCAGAACAAAGAGTATGACGGATAAATTAGACCCTTCTCTTTCAAGGCTTTTTGGCGCAATTTTCTAAATCTCCGTTATAGCAAATGTAGAAATATTGTTATTTTGAATTTCAAAACTGATGATATAAATTCTTATTTTATTGGCTCGAATCCAACTTTGGCTAGTCCTACTGTTGATCTTATCTCTGAAAAGTGTTCTAATCAAAAATAATTCAAATTTCAATTCCAGTTAGTATCTTAAGTTCCATTCCCAAAGCCTTTGAAATAGTAGTAAAAAACCAAGAAACCAAATTCAGTCTCACATAATCAATAATAGTTTATTCGATATATTTCAATCTGGACATAGAAAGTTCCATGGTACGAATACTCACTTTGTTAATTTTTTTAAATGCCTTTGATTCTTTAAATCACAAAATTCTAGATAACAAACTTATCTCACAATTTAAATTTTCCCGTTTGGCTTCAAAATTAGTTATCAATTATTTATCGGATTTTTTAAAAAAATTGTAGATAGTTTGTTTGTTTGTTTATCTCTACAAATTGTTTCGGGTTCGAGGCACTTCCAATTCGCGGTTCGCTTATTTACGTCCTTACCTTACGCCATTACAGCCAAATACAAGGACGTACGGCTATAGATCCGATTTACGTGGCACCATCTGCACATTGCATAGCTCCATGACAGCCTATAGTACTGACATGGAAGATGGGTTGGCCCATGAATTCTGCATTCCAACAAGGGGTCATAGATGTGTTCATTTACACCACCGATCGTAATCGTATGGTGAAAAATCTCTTTACCATCCTGCCCCTATTCGAACCCGGTACCTCCCGCTCCAACTGCCGCAGCTTTAACTTCTGCGCCACCTGGGCGGTTGCATTGTATGTCGTCAACCAAACGAATGCTTTTTATGTCATCCGGAACATGTTAATTTTTGATTTAACGGCGCGGATCGAACTCGAGATCGGGGCGTGATGAGTAACTCTCTTAACCATTAAGCTACAACCGGCGACGGTCGATAAATTTGGAGAATATGATTTTAAGGTATAAAGAGTAAGGCAGCTCAAAATTTTTTTATTGAATATTGGAACAGATTGAGTAGTTTAGAACCACCAGATCGTAACGGATCGAATTGGCAAAAAGTAAGTAAAATTACATATTAATTTGAAACATATATTAATTCATTATATATATATTTTATTAGGTTTGGAATGATATCAAAAATACAATTAGAAAAAAAATTAGCTCATATCAAGAAAGGAATTTCAGCAAGGTAGTTCTAATAAACTCTTTATCTTTCCCAGTTAAAATAAAAAGTGTAAAAAGTCTTCCTGCTCTGAAAAAGACCTGTTTTGAATAACAGATTTGGGTTAGACGAAACAGTCAACTAATTATGAATATTCAAGAACAGTCAACATTTTCTAACTGAACCAATACATCAGTACATTAACCAGTAGCTGACGATATATATATTTCAAATGCATATGCGAACAGTTGATTGAATTTTCGGAATAAGATATTGTCTTGAGGTGTTTCACTTTTAAGAAGGTTGTATTCCAACATGAGATTAAAAATTATCGAGGATAGCGCATCTCCTTATCGAACACCAGAACTAATTGCCAAACTTCCCGACACAGCATTGTGGCTACATTACCATCATTTTACACAGATGCACGTATTTGTGAGATATGGGACGTACGCTGAGCGTATGGGGTTTCCCTGTACTACAAAGAAGACTACAACAAGCTTTGTTAGAAGTAATCGTATCGAATACAAGTAAACCTATCGTATCATTTAGAAATTTCGATATAGGGCGGTAATGGCGGCGATGCAACAAATAATGTGGTTTAGAAAATTTGTAAACCGGACTAAAGGAATATCGAAACATGGTTTTGAAAAGGCTGGAACAGCAAGAGTAGACTCAACAGCATTTTATATCGGAAGCGTGGGAAAAGTTTCGTGAAATGTCCATTTCTTTAAATGCCAAAGTGAATATAGTGTAATGTCAAATGGACTAACAGTTTCAAGTAACGGATCAAAGGTTCTTAAAACTTGAAAAGGCTAAGGATATTAATGGTGGTAGTACCCAAATTGTAAAATCCGTCAGAACCTTTAAATTAAAGCCTCCGACATTCAACATTAATAACATACTTTTTGAAACGGCAGCGATGAGAAATAATTGGTTACAGGAAGACTAGGTAGCTAATAGTGGCGTTAAATGTGGTGCAGTGGGTATGCTACGAATTGTTTCAGAAACCGAACGAGAGAATCACAATAAAATCATGCTAGCCTTAGAACGAAAATATGGTGTTGATCACAAGAAATATCCAGGATGGAGCTCAAAGTTTGATGCCAAAGAATCGGAGAAACACTACAGGAGTTTGCTGCAGACATAGAGCGATTGTTGCATCTCACACATTAATATCTCGAATACACCGAGAGAATTCAAATAGATGCATTTACTGACCGGATTCGTGATGTAGCAAAAAGACGAGCGGTAGTTTTAGCTTCGAAAACAACATTTGCTGAGACCATCGCTTGTACATTAACGCATGAACCAGAGGTAAAAATAGTCGGTATAGAACCAGAAAGTTATAATTGAAGAGGCAACGAGAAACTAGTTATTAATTGCCTACCAACAATGTTAATCATTTTGTATGTCTTTGGTTTATCTTAACCATTTCGAGCCAGCTCCATCCATGTTTGTTTTACGACAGGTAACAATTTTGTAGATAAAAATTGAAAAATCACATCCACTCGAAAAATATAAAAGACGAAAACCGCTATTATATAAAGTGTTGTGATTACAACAAATAACTGATGAACAACACCACTTAAAGACAACACCTTGCTATAATCACGATCCGTTGCACATCTGCTATCTATGACAAAGTTCAACAATCATCTTAAGGGAATGCGTAGCTCATCTGTACTTTAGTCGTCTCAAAGTGATTACAAAGGTAGAAAAATTAATCGGGACGTTGACATCGTTAAAGGCTTTGCGTGATTGTCAGTGCTGGGTAATTGACGGCACATTTTATGTCGTTCCATTTATATTTCGATAGCTCGTTACCATACAAGATTACATTCTTCGTACAAAGGCGTACAAAGAATGTGAGGCTCTAGAGAGAAAACTTAACTCTCAATCAGAGTAGAATTTTTACTGATATGTATAGGATATATGCCTATTTCACTTTGGACGTATAGTTTAGAGTTGTGTACAAAATTAAGATTTTGTTCTAATAACAAAAAATTCAAATCAAACGTTCGTACGCTTAAAAACTGATTCGTTTCTCAGGAACATGCCCTTAATTATTTCAACGAAATTAACGAAGATAGTGACTTTAGAAAAAATAGTATCTGGTTCAAACTGGGAAAAATCATCCGGTATTTTGGAAGATTGGGATCGTAGTATTTGATGCCAAGCAACAATTTAATTTGGTGGGCGTTTGGCCTCTTTTGTAAAGAATAATAAAAAAATGTGGGTAAAATTTGTAATTAATAAATTTTCTTGTAAATACATAAATATATAAATTTTATTCCTTATTTTAAAACTGTAAGTTCTTCTAAAGCTCTTCCGGGAAATCATTGTTAGTTCTCCAAACACAAAATCGCTCAATTGTGGTAAATAGACAGGGCTTGGAGATTTTGTTTTTGGAGATTTCAAGTCCAACCCAAATCATCAACTTGATGATCTAAATATTCGAATTGGATTGCATGAATAAATAAAACGTTGGAACGTAGCTACTTCATTTCCTACACGACATGCAACGCTCTCATCCCACATGTAACATACCACATCATTTAATTCATGAACCACTAAGTTATAAGTCTATTTTTATAAAAAATCATAAGGTTTAGAGGGATTGGCAGATGTTGCAAGATCAAAATTAAAATTTCTTGTCGAGTCAATCTCTGCGTTTGCTTTGTCCATTGGTTGCAGTCATATGCCAGTTTACCTTCATCGTGGTAACAATTTCATTTTTATTCATCGGTTTCAGGTATCGTATTTTTAAATTTAAATTATTGAAAATATGTCGATATTTAGTAATAAAACTGGACTTGAAACCGTCACATAGATTTAAATCCCCTTTTTCTACAGTAACTTTATAAGAAAGAACGTGACAACCTCGTTTAGCTTAACTGATACTGATTGTTTACGAAACTTTATTTTACGACTTGTTTTAGTAAAACATTTCTGGCAGACTTGTGTGCTTTGTCCGTGTAGCTTAATAAAATATTTCTAAGAATGGCTTCGAATTCTTGTAAGTTAAAATTCATTTTTGTTTAGACACGTGTGCTTATAAGAAAGATAATATAATCTTTCCTTTTCCGTTCCCATCTTTTGGGTTAGTTGGTCGATGTTGGACTTTATTTGCTGATATTTTCCTTTAAATTCATATGCTCCTTGCAAGTTAGCCAATAAATTGCTTTCAAGGTTGAGGAAAGTGAGGATTTTCATCACTATAACCTTTTGAATCATCTCCACATGCCAGAGTGGTTATTGATTTTTTTATATTTCATGTTCAGAAAAACGTAAAGAATTTCTGAAAAAGATGGCCGCTTTAGTGATTTCTAACTGAAATGTGACAACTAATGTATGAAATTGTATGCTGTCGGGTCATCACGAATATAAAAGACCCTCGAGTTAAATGACCTTATTGAAAAGATGAATTGACCCGTAGATTTAATATAAATATATCGCGTTATAGCATAATATCGCGGTTAGTTGTTTGTGTTACTAATATCCTTATTCCTTGTTTTTTTGTTAAAACGCTGTCAGAGCCTGGGCCAGTATATTTTGGATATGTTAAGCTTCATGAATCAGTTGATATTTTTTTTAAATAAACGCCAGTTATTCTCAATCATATCATATCAAATACAAACGCATCGTGTTACTGAAGATTATGATGTGTTATTAATCAATACTTATAAAAATGATGATGAATCTCCACAAAAATATCTAATTTCGAAGGACAAGAAATCAATTCGACGATGAGAGCTTGCCCCGTCAAGTGGTAAAGTCGGATGTAAACTGTGGAAATCCAAAATTCACTTATCCCGTGGCAAAATTGTCTTTGACACGTTCCCAAACAGTACTCAAAAATTATAAAAAATTACCAGACAATCATAAAATCGAAAAAATTATGAAACATAGTCGCGCCTGAATGTTCAATGCAATTATTTCATCGACAACTTTCAGGCGCAAGCCAAAAAGGACTAATTAATGCAGTGCGTGATCATGAGGACAAATTATTCTGTACGTGAATGTGCAAACAATAAAACAAACTATAAGACGCAAACTTAAAAGAGAGAGGAATAGCGAATTATTCTAAAACTAGATCTTTCTTTGTGTTACTCGTAATAATTTCCTTTCATGAGACAAATAAATAACAAGATTTATAATTCTTTAAGAAAAATGTTTATTATTTTGCAATTGTTTTTATTTTGACAACTAGATTTCAGTGTTTTTTATTTTGACAACTAAGTTTTTATAGTGACAACATTATAATTTTATTTTATTTTGATTTTCAAAATAATTTTTCTCCCTCTCCCATGTTTTTCATTTTAATATTTCGTTTTTCTCGAGGGTGGAAATTATTTTAAAAATCTAATGGTTTAGTTGGATGCCTCCTTAGCCAATCGTTCGGCTTTTTCAACAACTTCCTCGATTGGACCAACCATATAGAATGCAACTTCGGGTAAGTGATCGTAGTCACCGTTTAAAATTTTTGTGAATCCTTTGATTGTTTCCTCGAGCGGCACTAGCTTGCCAGCATGACCGGTGAATACTTCAGCGACTTGGAAAGGTTGTGAAAGGAAACGTTGAATTTTACGAGCACGAGCTACAGTAATTTTGTCTTCTTCTGATAATTCATCCATACCCAAAATAGCGATAATATCTTGAAGTGATTTATAATCTTGGAGGATTTTTTGAACACCACGAGCAATATTATAATGTTCGTTGCCGATAATATTGGGATCCATGATACGTGATGTTGAATCAAGTGGATCGACAGCTGGATAAATACCTAATTCAGCGATAGCACGTGATAATACAGTGGTTGCGTCTAAATGGGCGAATGTTGTGGCTGGAGCTGGATCAGTTAAATCATCAGCTGGTACATAAATAGCTTGTACTGATGTGATTGAACCCTTTTTGGTTGTTGTAATACGTTCCTGCATAGAACCCATGTCAGTGGCTAAAGTTGGTTGATAACCGACAGCTGATGGAATACGACCTAATAAAGCAGATACCTCTGAACCGGCTTGTGTGAAACGGAAAATGTTGTCGATGAAAAGCAATACATCTTGACCTTCTTGATCACGGAAATATTCGGCTACTGTTAAACCGGTTAAAGCGACACGGGCACGAGCGCCTGGTGGTTCATTCATTTGACCATATACAAGTGCTACTTTGGATGTTTTGTCCTTTAGGGAAATGACACCGGATTCAATCATTTCGTGATACAAATCGTTACCTTCACGTGTTCGTTCGCCGACACCGGCAAATACTGAATAACCACCATGAGCCTTGGCAACGTTGTTAATCAATTCCATAATCAATACAGTTTTGCCTACACCAGCACCACCAAACAAACCAATTTTACCACCTTTGGCATATGGAGCAAGTAAATCGACAACTTTAATACCAGTTACAAGAATTTCTTGTTCGACACTCATCTCAACGAATTCGGGTGCTTCAGCATGGATTGGAGCTCGTTTATCGGTTGGAATTGGGCCGCGTTCATCAATTGGTTCGCCAATAACGTTTATGATACGACCCAAGGTTTCGGCACCAACTGGAATACAAATTGGTGATCCAGTATCTCGTACTTTTTGGCCACGAACAATACCCTCTGTACCATCCATAGCAATTGTTCGGACTGTATTTTCACCTAAATGTTGGGCAACTTCCAACACTAATCTTGGTGTACGATTTTCGACCTCAAGTGAACTTAAAATTGAAGGTAGATTATCTTCAAATTGTACATCAACTACGGCACCGATTACGGCAACAACTTTACCGGTGGCAGCTGATGTTGCTTTCGCAGCGGTTTTAGCAGCATAGTTTCTATCTGTAATGAAAAATTTGATTGTGTAACATAACCAATTTTGACATTTTATCACAAGACATAAAGGTAAATTTTACATTATACTGTACATATGTATATATACTGTACATTATATATGTATAAATAGTCACAAGTAGTGCTTAAAGAAAAAAAATATTATCTTCGACATGTTACATAAAACTTTTCGCATCACAAATATGTCGTCAAAATATTTATTCAGTTTTCTCTCGAAATACATAAAGAAACAATAATTAAATATAAATCATTGATTTCTTAGATCGATATTTACTATATTACGCCAGAAAACTTGTAAAACTTATTAAACAGAACACAATATAACGTTACATAATCAGCGGGTGCGATATGAACCACACGGTCTCTTAAAAAATCAAATATATACTTACTCGATTCTAATAGAACACTTTTTATTATTTTTCCTGTTTCTGCTTTAAACGCAGCACGAACTGCATTATTCATTTTAAACATTTTTGTATTATTTAATAAAACTCAATTATATTTTATTTTTACTTTTCGATTTTTTATCTACCCTTCAATAACCAATACAAGCAGATGACAAGTTGCGAACTAATAAATTATCGTATCGTTGAATAAATGAATACTTCAATATCATGAATTCGGATAAAGAACGATTGCTAGCCGAATACTTTTTTAATACCAAAATGAATATGAATTTGACTTGCGTAGTTTTTCTTGTTGGAACGCAGAGCTACCAACATAAAAAATTATATTTTATAAACGAATTTCTACGTAAACATGAAATAATTAAGACTACGTATACCAAATAACTTTTATGTATGATGATTCGAGTCATTTTATTTAATTTTACTTGATTCAAAAATAAAAAATGTTAACATAATTACTAAAAAATTTATCTGTACAAATTTATTATGTTGAATCGAGTTTGAAACTATAGCTATAAATGTAATTGGTCTACTTTCTTATAGTAAAATTGAATCGCTTAATAATTTCGTTCGGAACATACATCAGAAAATATAATAAAGTATTAACTTGAAGTTAGTCATCGATAGATTTTGCTCAAATATTCGATTTGCGCTCAGTCGTTTGAAAACCATATAATTATTTTTGTTTTAAATTTATACAAAAATTGTATACAAATTTTCGTTTTATTCGGTTTACTTGAATTCAAAATATCAAAACATCATTAATATTTGAATAGTGATATCTTATTATGAGTGAGCTAATTGTTTATTTTTAAGTTTGCAATCATGACCTTTTGCTCAACTAAGACTTCCAACTAGAAATGGAAGGAGCTATTTAAGATTTGGATAATAGAATTTCATAATTGTGCCTTTTTACACTGGCACTTACTTCGTTTTTCTATAAACTAATTTTGGAGAGGGGATTTTTCTTAATTGGCATAGAGTGCTATAATACCTACGGTCGTTTTCCTGATTCATTTTTCCGATACATATTTTGACATTTGGAAAAATCAAATAGAAAAACAAGAAATTTGCGTTTACTACTGCTAATAATAAATCAAATCAAAATATACTTTTCTCCACAGTTAAACGAGTTAAATTCCAGAAAAATTATGAAATGTCAAAAAAAAGAATCAAATTGAATTCTTTACTGGTAGAATGGCTCGATTAACAATATTGTTCATATGATAGAATATCATATGAAGGAAAACTTGAGCTACTCGTTTTATACATGCGCTTTAAAACAAAATTTAAATTCGAAATATGGAAATATAACATAATCTTGTGATTTTAAAAAAATATATGTATATATACATATATAAATAAATAAATATAATATATATATATATATATATATATATATATATATATATATATATATATATATATATATATATAAATATATATATATATATATATATATATATATTTATATTATATATATATATTATATATATATATATATATATATATATATATATATAAATATATATATAATATATATATATATATATATTTATATATATATTATATATATATATATATATATAATATATATATATATATATATATATATATATATATATATATATATATATATATATGTTGGTATCTATATATATATATATATAGATACCAACAATCTGACTCAAACGATTTCGATCACGCGCCAGCTCTTCATACATAACCAGAAGATGCCAGATCGTTCTCTACGTGGAGCCATCGTCGCCATCTTTCGTACTCATCCGTCAAGGTCCAACTCTCGCATCTTATCAAGTATTTCTTTCACTCCGTTGACATTT
>OZ010739.1:12713968-12780754 GCA_963932295.1 Tipula lateralis
AAAAAAGACTGTCTTGACGGTGGAGGTGGTGATCGTCATCGTCGTTGTTATTGTTTGCATAATAAAGAAGTGGCTACAACAGATAATAAAATTAAAATTAATAATTATGAAAATAATTTAATTAATAATAATTTAATAAATAATATCAATACAACGACGACCAGAAATAATAGAAAAAAATTAAATTATTTAAAAAATAAAAACTCATCAAAATTTAACACGATTGGTCAAAACTTGTGCGAATTGAGTAACCGACAGACAGAAGGTTACAGTCGCCGCAATAATAATGCGGCTAATGGGGGCTCTCCTATTGGGGGATCCGCCCAGACACGGTAAACATAAATTAATTAAGCATGATTTTTTTTTTTTTTTTTTTTTAATTTATTTACTATTTTCACAACATATGCTTTAACGTTAATTTAATTTGCACAATAAAATAATATATAAGATGATTACATATTAAGACACATGCATGCTAGAAGATATATTTGTTAATGTAATATAAATCTAAACAAGTTAATTATAATAATTTCTTGGTTAACAAAGGATAATGGTTCGGGATACAACAAGTGCAATTTAAATTTGGATTTAAAAAACGATACAACTACTACTTAAGATATTATATCTACAAGGGGTCTGGTAAACAAAAGCCTGGATTTTCGACATCCTTAAATAGCCGAATTGTCTTAACATATTTTTTAGTTTGTAAAGATTTTGTAAACCAAACCCGTGTGTATTGATTGAAATAGAAAGTCATATTGCATGTATAGCAAAAGACAAAAGTTATAAGAAACTGATACTCTAACATATCCTGATCAATTGTTACTATGTAAGTGTTCTACGTATTAAGGAAGCTGATTTCTTCATAATTGTTTTTTTTTATCGAAGACAAACACTTCTTTAAGAAAATATTTCTAAAAAAACAAGACTACTTGTTAAATTAAATCGATTACTTATATAAAAAAAAGTTTTATTGATCTTCATTTTCTATTATTATTAGATTAGTGAACTTTCACTTTAACTTCTAAAATCGGAAAATTTATTTCACTGAGCTTATGATTAAATATAGCAATATTCGAATTGATCTTCAATCATTCAAGCAAAGCAGTACTTTTTGCTTAAACATTGTAGATATTATCTCACATTATAGATACTTGCTTTATTAAAATTACTGCAATGATAAGTATTTTTAAGAAAGTTTGCATAAAATATTTGGGTAGAATTCTCCTGGATAGTTTGAAGTGTACTCCCAAAAACTTTTAAAAATAAGTTCGCTTTGAGCTATTTAATTATCTGTGGTTCAAAATTACGATGCCAAGGTGTGTGTCGAGTTTCAACCGTCTCGACAGTTATAATTGAAGTAAATAACTGATTAGACGCTATGCAAATAAAACAAAAACCTAAACGAAAGATTTCATTTTACGCCAGATGGATATATAAATATGGAACAACGACAATTAATAATTATCTTATATATTTAATATTGATATATTTACTTTCATTAACAGTGTTTTTAATTAACTGGTACCAACTAATAATGAAAAAGCAACTAATAATCGTACGGTACATCGTTGCCAGCCAAATCGAGGACGTACGGCTGTATGTCCGATTAACATAGACTATCTGCAAAAATTGAATTGCTCCAAAATACTGACAAAGTGGTTGCATGGAAGATGTGTCGTCCCATGTGTTCTACATTCCAACAGGAGGTCATTGATGTGTTCATCCACATCACCGATCAGATGATGAAAAATACCTTTTTACCCCATGGCCCTATTGGCCACTGGGTGATTTGGTTAATTCAGTATGTGTTTTAAAGTTCACATTTTTATGTATCTAATAAAATTAATTTCATTATAATACATGGTCCAGTTCTTAGATCTGAAGCTTATATGTTTTGGGATACTTATAAACAATTCTTTATACAAAACAAATTATGAATCTTTTGGTGTATTTTCGTGAATTTCTTGGTATCTAATAACACGTTAAGATGTCTTGATTACACGTTAGTTTATTATACACTGCACTTATTTGATGATTAGATAGTTATTATAATACAGCTTACATAATTGTTATGTAATTAATAATTTAATTAACATATAAAACTTTTGTAGTAATTGTTTTGTTAAATTTGCATTATTTAACTAATTTATTTTAAGTAACCCAATACAAGTGGAGGTGGCTACATCATTTAACTTAAGCTCTGTAAGTGAAGCGAATAAATCAAGATTACTGCAACAATCATCAGTAGTTGAGGATAGCAGTATTTCGGCACGATCAACATCAAATAATAATCATTTTGTAACCAATCAAACTCAGTCGATTGATGATATATCAAGTGTAGCACGTCGGCGCCATAACACTGATTTGGTACCACAAATAACTTCCGGAGCCCAATCAAATCGAAAAGGTCATAATACTTCGGGTGGCGCAAATTTTAATCAGCGAACAAGGTTAGTTTTATTTAACGATATAAATCGTTTTATATTTTACTAATTTATTTGTTATTTATAGGTATTCCTAGATTTCAGACAGGTCGACAACTCGATCAATCGAGAGAGTTGATATTACGCTGAAATATCTAGAAATACCAAACAAATACATACATTCATCTTTGGACAATTTGAATATAATGCTATCCTTTTCCGAGTGTTTATATGTTTTTCGACAAGCTATTGGAGTATATCTTTCGTAAAAGTGAAACTTATTTATATTTTTACGATTTACCTCATCAGGGATTCCAACCAAAATAAGGTTCGATCACTGGTTTGGGAATAAAACTGCCTTTTTGATTATTTCGCCTTTACCTAATGCCTCTAACTTGTTCTTCACTACTACTTTCACTTATTATTTCATTTCTTTATTTCTTTTCCCCGATTTTAACTTGTTGTGATTTAATTTGAAACTGTCTGCTTCTATTCACGTTGCATACCGAATTCCAGTTGTTATTCAATTAGAAACATTTAGTTACTCTAATTATTCAAAGATGAATAATTCAAAGATGCGGGTGACGCATCCCTAACACCAACGTTTTTTTGTACAATCGGAACTTTCCCATTATTATCCCATTGAGTCCAATATACGTTAACTACGACTCTTATCAGAAATTTCTTTTCATAATGTTCTGTTCTGGTCTTATAAAAACTTCAATATGGTCGATAAATCAGGAACTTCTGGTTGTTTTTTTTTTCTGATCTCGTCGTGTAGGTTTTGTGGTCTTGCTCAATCGTGTGTATAGCACGTTGTAATCTTATGGTCCAATGTTTTTGTAGTTGTAGCCTTTCACTAGGTTCTGAAGATTTTCCTCGAACTTTTTACCCAAAACAATGATATCATCTAGGTACACCAGGCACGTTTTGAATGTGATCCTCTCATCACATAATTCAAAAGGCATACAATTATATTACCACAACCCGTATTAACACTATACGACGTTTTTTCTTTATCCTACAACTTCCACCTGCCAATAATATCCACTTTGTAGATCTAATGTTAAAAATATTCGTGTACCTGCCAACGTATTCAATGTATCGTCAGTTCTAAATAAGGGATAACTATTCTTAATTACTGAATTAAGTTTTCTGTAATCCAATATCACTGGTGAAATTCATGGCCTGTTCGATTGTTAAATCACTCTTGCCATTTGCATATATGTTACCATGCGATCCACTTCTGATTGTTTTGCCAATGGTAATCTTCTTGCTGCTTGTCAAATTGGTATTGCTGTCATCGGTCTATTCGGTGTTTACCTATGTTGGGTCTACCATTATCTTCTGGAGCACCACAGAAAATGGACATGTTTTTCTCGCTGTTTGTTTTTGTTATGTCCGCTTGTATGTCAATTCTTCCACGATTCGTTGGTTCACAGTTTACTATAGTGCATATCTCTTCGCGTTTGCCGATAACAGTCTCCTTTTTAATGTTTCTAAGGTTTTTACAAGCATAATTTGTCGTGGTCGCTTTACTTTACTTCTTTACTGGCGTCTACAACCAACAACCTTCGTGCCCCAGGACATTCGTTCAATTTACCCCAAACTACTGTTTCTGGGAGTGGTGACATCTATAAGAGCTGCCATCTGGTCTTCCCAGCACCAATTATTCCTTAATGCTGCCATTTCAAATTGTAATTTGATAATGTTATACGACCTTGTTCCGTCGAATGTTGGAAGCTTTAATTCAATTTTACTAACTGATTTTACAATTTGACCTGCTTTTAAAATAGTTGATGCAGTTGATATTTCACTATATCCACTTTGGTGTTTAAAGAAACGGTCATTTCCCGAAACATATCAATCAGATGTGATATAAAATGCTGTTGAATTTTCTTTTATTGTTCCAACCTTTCTAACACCATGTTTCGATCTTCATTTTGTTTGATCATCATTCTTTCTTGTTCGGTTTTCAAATTTTCTTTGCCGGTTAGCATTTCGTACCGGTGTTTGTGAAACCTTGTACGGCATCCTTTGAATTTGGTGCCCCAATATTAAACACGTAGTGTTTGTCTGGATTTATATTTTCTTGTAACAAACCTTATTTTTACCTTGTAGCTCAGATTTACTTACTGCTGTAAGAAAACTCTGGACGCTCAGCTCCAGTAGTTCACCAATGGTTACAACATTCCCTAGTAGAGATTCCAACCAAGATAAGGTTCGATCGCTGACAATAATTTCAACAATTCTCTTGTTCTATACTATTAGTTGCTTTCCAATCGACCAACCGCTAGTACTTCGATGCGTGTCTTTGCTAAATTTACTATGGTTTGTTTAGCAAAGATAAGAACCGAATTACTAGCGGGTACTAACGGTTGGTCGATTAATAAGCAACTTTTATTTCACTACTACTTTTACTTATTTATTTCTTCTCCCCGGTTTTAACGTGTCGCGGTTTAAATTCAAACTGATTTTCTACGCTTTCTGTTCGCGTATTTATACTCAATTCACCTGCTCTTCTAGGTCATCGAAGGAATTTCCTTTTATTTATTATTTACCATGAATACTACGTTGAAAGAACATGAATTCAATTAGAAACATTCTACTGACTCAAAGATGTCGCCCGCGTCCGTACCAATATCTTATACCAAAACCATGATATATGTGGAGCAACAGAAAACGATGACAACAAAGTAAAGAATATATTGGAACCCTTCAATTATTGTTAAACTACTAAGGTTCCGCTAGAGGTTAAGTCGAAATGAATTTCAGTCCCCAAATATACCTTATAGATATTCTACTTGGTCATGGTACTCAAAACTGGCCACCAGACAATCAGTTGACACAATAGAGTATGTCTAACTACTGAGGTATATAGCTATTGCACGAGGTCAAATAGTTCTATCGTAGTTTTCGAAAATATTAAATTTCCAGTTTAGTTTGTTTTCCAAAACAGGACAATAATTTACCTTATTCCGTTGCGAAGGTTAAACTAAAGAATTGTGTGTTTTTAAAAAGGCCAGATCGGTTTTTATTGGGTTAGCACAAAATCCGTAACCATTTATCTAATTAAATAGAGCATAACTGTTTGTCTATGGCTTCCTGTCTATGGTGATGGTTCTCCCAATCTTTAATAACAAACATTATACTTACATCTGGTCACTAGACGGTAACTCTATACAATAGGTTTAACTTCTGAGGTGTAACTCTCTATTGAGATCCATTGTACGAAGGGCATGCCAAATCCCTAAACCTTTCGCAATGATAATTCAAAGAGAGCAAAGGTGCATCGTAGCTGTCTAAAATATTAGATTTCTCGCTTAGTTTGTTGTTCAAAATTCGTTCTTGTATATATATACACCTTAAAACAAACTCCGTTGAGAATGGAAGATTCAAATGAAGGAACTTCTTATAAAAAAGAACCTTATCGCAACTTATAGAGTATATTATAGTTGATGTTCTAGGCCACCTAATAAGTGCATCTGTGCTTCAACCCATGATGTAATTTGCATTTCCAGTATATGGTACATGCTTAGTTGCATTCCTCTTCTATGTTTTCTGCCAGTTTATCTTCCGATCTACCCAGATCTCAATATACTTCACTTCTGAAAAGATTGGAATGACTCATAGCCCAACATTTTGGAAGACTTAAGACTCCTGAGTCCTGCGTTTGGTGAAAAGACACATTCGGATGCTTAAGTCTACAGTTATTCTCCTTGACCTAAGCATGGCACTAAACCACCGAACAAGTGTAGCCTCCATGTCTTTCAGCTGCAGAGACTTCAAGCTTGTTCAAACGCACCTTCGATGTCCATAAACGCTCGCAAGGCAGATTCCTTGTTGTCTAGTCATTTTTCAATCCGTCCAACGCCTTCGTGTAGTGCTGTTTCAACAGATTTACCTTTCTGATGTGCGTGTGGTTTGGAATGTATGAAATTGTCTATCAGTGCATTATCTCTAAAGTGCATTTACCTGTCAACCAATCGTTCTAAACACTTAAGTAAAAGATAGGACAGTCCTTAAAGGTCGAAAACTTTTTGCCTGATCATATCTAGTCTTTCCATCCTTCGGGATAAACACCACCCTGACTTTTTTCCATCATCTTGGATCGTTTGTCACCACCTTTGCCACCAAGTGCCAATCTCTGAAACTTGGCAGTTCGTGTGGGAGTTGATGTCCATCTACTATATTAGAGAACTCATAAAAATACAAATAAAGAAGCCCTAGAGGTTCTAATAAAAACTCACGTTACTCTACAGTTCCGATAGTGATCTTTATATTACCACAGAGAATCCTCTTGGTTGTTTTTTGCACTTCGGATACATTACATGTGGAGATTTGTACAAGTTCCAATCTTCTGTTATATCAGTTTTCATGGATTTGTTGAGAAGACAGCTCTTCTCATATGCGCTAATTTTTGCTTCTTCAAGATTTTTCCATTTTTCCGCACTTTCTGATTTTCATTACTGAAGATAGAAGTGACTGGTTGAGATGAAAGTTTCCAATTTGTGTTTCAGCTTTATCGCTGGTTCAAGGGGAGGAGATGTGGCAGCGGTCCGAAAATCAGTTACGTTATAATTACAATTAGAGATCTTAATCTAGTTAAGAAATAAACAATTTTATAAAATCAAATATTTTAAGAAGTTAACTTATAAATATTTTTTTCTGTGTCTTTTCAGAAATAGTATTCATGGTTCCCCGTGGTTCCGCGCATCATCAACTCTCGGCGATTCTTCAAAAACCTATAATCAAAGAGGTGGAAAAAATTCTCACTCAATGAAATATGGTGGGGGTGATGTGAAAACCACACAATCAAACCAACACTATACATACAACAACAGTTTAAATAATTTAAAAAGTAGTAATTCAGTTGATGGATATGTTTCAAGTAATCCCCAATTGAATCCATCCAATCGAGCAAATCCAACCAATTTATATAATCATAGCAACAATAAAAAAGCAAACAAAATGGCTAGAAAATTATCCGTAACTAATACATGCATAAATAATAATTTAATTAACTCAGAAGAAACAGACTTAATTATTTGTCCAATAATAACCGAAATAATTGATAATTTAAATTTGGAGATAAAAGAACCACCACAAGAACCATCACCAGCTCCAATTATGAAACAAACTTCTCAAGAGCAACAACCATCGCAAGCAACACTTGGCACTCAAACTGATGATCCTCCAAAAGAAGAGAATATAAAAAAACCAATTATGCCGCCGAAAACAGAAACGGATTCAAATGATGTAAAAGTACGTTGGGATGAATCAACAGTTAAAGATCAATTATCGCTTCCAAATTCATCATCATCGTCTGTGACATCGGTACATAGTGGTGGTGGAGGTGGTGGTGGGGGTGGAGGAGGAATAGGAAAACCAGTTCATCATCATAATCGATTCGTTCGTAAAAGCTTGGAGAATTTAGACAAAAAGGCTACAGAAAACGTTGATTTATTTACCCGACTTGGGTTCTTTGATACTGATTATGCTGAAACAGATTATCCGCGTAATTTAGATGATAATATCGAGTTGTTGAGCCGAGAAGAAGAACGTCTAGAGCTTCAGCTTAAAAAACGCTCGGAATTATTACCATACCGAGCTTTTATAAATCTTCAAAAATTTGAAGAAAATCGAAAACAAAAGGAGAAAGAAAAAGAAAAGGAACTTGATGAAGATGATCCAATTGGTATATCGCCATGTGGCCGATTTTTCAAATATGCTCAAGAAGTTGGTCGTGGCTCATTTAAGACTGTATTTCGTGGATTAGATACGCAAACTGGAGTTGCGGTCGCATGGTGCGAACTTCTAGATAAAAAAGTTAATAAGGCTGAGCGTTTGCGTTTTCGTGAGGAAGCAGATATGCTGAAAAAATTACAGCATCCAAATATTGTTCGATTCTATCATTACTGGGAAATTAATGTGCATAAAAATCGAAATATTGTTTTGGTCACCGAACTAATGCTTTCGGGAACACTAAAATCATATTTGCGCCGTTTCAAAAAAATCAACCCAAAAGTGTTGAAATCATGGTGCCGCCAAATTTTGAAAGGATTATATTTTCTACATTCGCGATGCCCACCAATCATACATAGAGACTTAAAATGTGATAATATTTTTATAACAGGAACAACTGGAAGCGTTAAAATAGGCGATTTAGGATTAGCCACGTTAAAGAATCGTAGCTATGCAAAATCAGTTATTGGCACGCCCGAATTTATGGCACCCGAAATGTACGAAGAGCATTACGACGAGTACGTTGATGTATACGCATTTGGAATGTGCATGTTGGAAATGGCCACGTCTGAATATCCATATAGTGAATGTAGTGGGCCAGCGCAAATTTACAAAAAGGTTACATCTGGTATAAAACCTCAGAGTTATGATAAAGTTGAAAATCCGGAGGTTCGAGAAATTATCGAACGCTGTATTCAATTGAAAAAAGAAGATAGATTAAGCGCCAAGGCATTACTTAACAGCGACTTTTTTGTCGAAGATATCGGGATAAGCTTGGAAATTATATCGCGGGAAGTTGTTGTTGCGAATCCAGATATAATGAAAATCGATTTTCGATTACGATTGCTCGATCCGAAAAAGCGATCCTCAAAACATCGCGAAAATGAAGCGATTCAATTTGATTTTGATCTCGTAACCGACGAGTATGATGAGGTGTGCACTGAAATGTATCGATCAAATTTAATTAACGAGGAAGATATCCGAAATGTTTCAAACTTGTTACGGATTCAAGTGGCTGCATTTAAAAAGGATCGAGAAAAGTTGGCCCAACAAAATGATGTTAAAAAACAACTCGAAGCTATGAGTGCAGCTGCTCAGCAGGATTTGCAATTACAACAACAGTTGCCTCAATTGATGGAATCTCAAATACATGATTTACAAAAAAATTTACTTAAATTACATGACAACTCGATATTTCAATTAAACGTTGGTGGAGCAGAACCACAGAAATTAGCTATTCTTAAAATGCAAGATGCACAGCAACAACAAATTCAATTGGGACAGCCACAAATGCAAATGGGACAACCACAAATGCAAATGGGACAACCACAAATGCAAATGGGACAACCACAAATGCAAATGGGACAACCACAAATGCAAATGGGACAACCACAAATGCAAATGGGACAGCAACAAATCCATTCGATTCAACCCCAAATTCAATCTCCAACATTGGACAATTTAAATGGATTAAAATTTCCACACGATATTATGCAACAGCAAATGAATAATGGAACGGCTTTAGTTCAAACTCAGTTGATGCAGCAGCAACAATCTCATATACCAACCTCGCAACAGCAGCAAATTATGCAAAACACAATGCATAATAGTCAACAGATAACGCACTCAGTTCCACAATCGCCTACACCACAAACATTGCAACATATGGAGTCACTAGAATCTATTCAATCCATTCAACTTCCGCAAGAACAACTCGAACATCAATTGAAGAGATTGAACAGCTATCCTATTGTCTCGGTAAGTTTTTTATTTTATTTTTTCATTTTATATATTAGTATTACATGAAACGTGGGGTCGAGGGAAAATCTGTACCAATTACTAGACTAGTTTGTCTGGGCATTGTGAAAGCTCTACATACTACATTCACTGAAGCAGTCTAGATTTTGAGAGCAACACTATGAGACGGAGATAGACTGCAGAGATCGTCAGATTGGTTAATAACCAAGCTGTTCTAAGGATAATTGATCCAAATACTGTTTCCTCGAAATCTTTAATCAACGTGCAGTTTGAATGAAATCAGATTTCACTTTTGGGATACTTTCTACTATTGTGGGACCTCAGCCGGCTCTTGTTGTGAATTTGTCTTGTTTGTATTACATGATAAACGTACCTTAGGAGTCTGGTCCTCACTGATTATTATTCTTTGAGTTATCATCAAATGTTCCAAATGACAATTCGGAATAATACAAACTGGGTGGTGCGAGGAAAAGAATTCCTGGATATTTTGACCTTCATTCAGTAAACCAACAGATTACGAAAATGAGAGCGTTTGTTTGGGTAGGATGATCACAATGGAATTTTAGCACCTCAATCTTTCCCACCTTCTATTGGTTTAGTTTCTTTTAAATTTGTATTTTCTCTTAGTAAGTCGGTAGATCCCGCCGTAGTAGCTTTAGCTACTGTGTCGTTTGCTGTTGTTTTCCTAGAAAGGACACAAAGAACGGCAGCAATTTCAATCTGTTTCGCATGTTCCGCGATGTAACCTAGATAGTTGACCTCTTTCAACGCAAATTGACTCTTATCAACATTTATGGTGATCCGTGCTTTGAGCAGCAACCGTTCCACTTCCTAAACGAGAGCAAACCGTTTCTTCAGCGTAGCAGATTTGACTAACAAGTCGTCGAGCTACATGAACACTTCATGGAATTATTCTATGCATAAGACAACAAAAGAAGTATGAGTGCCGTCCAGGGACCGAAAACGTTGTTTATATCGCGGGGCTGTGGTTCGAACCGGATCTGCCAAAAGTCATTTTTTAAATTAATAGCAGAAATATATCGTGTTTGATCCAATCGACCATTGATAAAAGCCGGCAAATACGCATCCAAAGAGTCGTGCAGGGTGATTAGTAAACAGTAAGCATTTTCACTCTTTCAGTTCTGCTTCATTGGAGACACTGCATAATAGCGATGTTTCTAATCTAGTGCGTCAAAAGTGTTGTTCTTCCAAGACCAAGTTTAGCGCTTGACGGAAACTATTCCTAAGATGAAAGTACATATTGGATATAGTATATTTTGGAGAGTCGGGACTGATAGCATAGCATAAATATAGCCAAATACCCGCAGTGGTTCGCCACTAGCAGAATGGGTATTGGTTAAAAACTTTTCAGAACCTCATCCTAAAACGCTGCTTCTCGCTCCAATTTCCCAGGTTCATCATTTGCGACGTATCATCAGATCGCAGAGAACCGAAACTCGACTCTGCAATCTGATAATACACCAGATGAAACAAGACTAAATGTTAATTTAGTTAACGACGAAGACCGCCCAGGTGGCGCAGTGGTTAAAGATGCGGCAGTTGGAGCGGGAGGTACCGAGTTCGAATCCGATTCGAGGCAGGATGCAAAAATGGGTTTTTTACCTTCGATCGTTTGGGCGGTGCGATCGGTGGTGAAAAATGAACACATCTGGATCCTCTGTCGTGTTTAGAATCCTTGGGCCGACCCAGCTATGCAATGCGCAGATGTTTCTACGAAAAGACTCGGACCGTATAGAGTGGTATCACAACGGATCAAAATTGGTCTTAGTCTGCGATAGCAGCCACAACTTTTTTTTTTTTAATGACGAAGAATTGTATTAGGGTAAATAATTGTAATCTACGATGTGGAAGATTTCATTCGATTTATCTCCGGATCCGTGTTCGTTGTTACATTTTCGCACATAGTCCTAAATAAAACAGTTTTCGGCAGCTCCAGAATTTTAGTCTCAGGAGCCCTTCATTGGGTCGGCATATAACTGCCCATATGCTTTCGGACACTATGGTGTCGAAGCACGTTACCGGAAAATTATTTCGTCTAGTTATTACCGAAAGGCACAAACGGGACTATAAAAGTCAGAGGTGGAACTATCTATCTCCCTTGTTAGGTACACTAGCAAGGGAGATAGATAGGCTGCTCAGAAGGGCGTTTGTCTCCAACACATTAACATCGAAACATGTTTTGGAGTTCATTAGATATCAAAGGATAACACGTATTGGTTTATAATTTGGCCCGTGTAAGTGCAACTTCCACTTTTGTGGACCTGAGTCCACTCTAGTAGTGACGTCATTATCTCTTTAAAAGCTATCACTTTAGTGATCTCCACCAGAAAAGATGGGACAACCGCATCTCTTGTTGTCTATCCAAAATATTATTTGGATCAATAAATCAGTAAATATCCCAGTCCTTCTTGAATTATGATAGACGCACTTTAAGGATCTTGCTGGGTATTCTAACGCGACCTGGCCTTTCTCATGAGAGATTCCCTGAATAATATCATGTTCCGAATGAAAATGAGGAACAACACAAACTGCGAAAAAACATTGTGGGAGAGAAGAAGAAGAAACTGATGAGCATACTCTTCCCATAGGCTACACTGTTTCGGATATCTTATAGTATATCGGATATCTTGGACTTAATTGGAAGAACAAACTTTCGGGACTGCAAGTGTACGCCTGAGAAGGGATGTCGTTAATGGGTCAATCGATGGGAAATAAAATTTCAGATATCCTCAAATAAAACTATTTCGTTCGGTGACCTCTTAAAAAGAAAACGAATAATATATTTCACCTTAAGTTAAGATTAAATTATAAAATTTTTAATTATAAAATTTTTATTTTAAAGCAAACCTCTTTGGGATTATCGGAAATACAATCACAACAAATTGGACAACAACAGCAGCAAGCTGCATTAAATAATATGCAGGCAACTCTAAACATGCTACCAATGCAGTTAAATCAGTCGGTTAATTCCATACAACACCAACAACAACAGTCATCACAAGTTGTTCAGCAACCTCTTGCTGCTGTAATACCTCAAATTGCACATCAGCCTCAAGCATCACAACAACAAATAATTCCACAACAACAACAGCAAGCATCACAACAACAACAACAACAGCAAGCACTGCAACAACAGCAAGCAGCTGCCTCTAATGCTGCAGCCGCCGCAACAACTAAACAACGTAGCAGTGGCGGCAAAAAACGTTCAAACAAATCGATCGAACGTTCTCCCAAGCTCATCGTTTTGTCAATTGCACATGATACGCTTGTCGAATGCCAAATGGAAAATAAACTTAAAACGATAACATTTAAATTTGATATTGACGATGTCAATCTAATGGAAATTGCTAATAATTTGATATCAAAGGATTTATTAGCGGAAAGTCAGAGTGCCGTTTTTATTGATATGGTACGAGATATTGTGCGTCGTGTACGAGCCAATCCAAATGAGATACCCACACCGAATGTACGCCGTGTAATCGAAAAGGTAAGTCTGTGGTTAAATGTTATAAAATTGTATATTCTAAAATCTAACCTTAAATGTTTTTTTTTTTGACTAATTAACAATATTATTAAAAACTAATAAATAGTTTATAGTAGTTATACAATTTTATTTACAATTAATATTTTATATAATACAATTACTAATCTCTATTGATCGGGTCCATTTTGGTAAATGATTAAGGTGCGACATGCGTCTCTTACACGACAAAGATCAGTATTTAGATCACATCAACGGCATCGATCAGTAAGTGAAATGCGACATACTACTAAAGTTTATTAAAATTTTCTGTTTGAGATTCTTATCACGCTTACATAAATGAATAGCATGGTTTTTTAGTTAATTTCAAACTTTTTTCTAATTCAATCGAAATTTGTTATTTTTAAACCCCATCTATTTTAAGGATTTAATTCGTGAAATATAAGTTCCCATGTCATCTAACAAAGTTTAGCATCATAATCGGTTCCATACCATAAGATGTAGGATTCAAAGTTAGGATTAGTTGATTGGTGGTCACTCTGCTCTGTCCTTTGGGTGTCTCGGGTTCGATTCCCGAATGACGACTTTATCTGAATATCGCCAACATTTATAATATCTGCAGTTTTTTACACTTGCTAAATTTTAAAAGCCATCACAAATACTCCTCACCCAGAGAGATCGAAGATTTATCGATTTATCTCATTAAAATCTGGACACACGCCCTTACCTCATATTTATCGAAAGTCGAAGTGAAATAGCAAGTCCTGGTTCATGAATCCGTAAAATTAGTCCAGTTTATAAAGTCTGTGTGTGTCACTTCTATTCAAATGTAAAGTGTAAAATTTGGAGTGTTTTTTTATTAGGCGGAAGTCTCGTATAAGGACCCTGGCGTCGTACGTCCCTGTAGCTCGTGACTGTAAATTGTTCTTAGCCTAGTCCAATCTGTTCGGTCATAGCACATAATGGCAGATCATGAAACAATTCTGTCTCGAATTGCGTGCCTAGGTCTGTGGCAATGAACTCTGACACACCATAACGAGATACCCAATGAGAATATAAAGTCTATTAAGTGATGATTTAGTATGTCGAGAAACTTTGCTTTTTGGCAAGCTATACAGTTTTGAGCCACTTTCTGTACGTCATTATTAATAGATGGCCAAAAGACATTCTAAGTCAAAAGTTTATTGGAAGCTTCGGCGCCAGGATGAGAAATATTATAAAACCCATCGAGAAGTTATTTTCGGACATTTAGAGGGGTGAAAGGTCTAGGTGTAGTAGTTGTACAATCACAATGAATTAATTTTTGTGTAATGAAAGCGACTGGGAATTTCTCGAATTTGAGAACAGATTAATACGTGAAAGAGTATCTGAGACAACGTTATCTAAGCCCGAGATGTGCTGGATACTGACCAATGAAATCTAAATATCTCAACTGACGAGGAGATGCTATATCCAGATTCTGATGAAAAGCGTATAGATAACTGGTTTCAAGGTGTCGAAAATGTTTTAGGCCCGTGCAAGTTTTTGCGTATCATTGAGACTTACTGAAAAGAAACCAAGTGGTTGCCACGAATTCGTATTTAACTGTTGAACTACTTAAGGATAAATTAGAAACGTAGCGTCCCGTAGTTTCTTTAACAGTTATGCTCTTTGTGTAACCTTGCAGCACGAGGAATGAAGCATCGATCATAGTTAATAATTCCTAAATATAATTTAAATCTTCGTTCCAATTCTAAGATGACTTGAACCCGTGCATGCAATAGTAAGATACATTGTCTAGTCACCAGATGGCCTAAAATATAATCTCTTGTTTTGCAAAGATACATTTGTTCAACGACTCTGCATTGCGTAAGTCGAAAGTAATCCTACAAAATTCAAAAAATTTAAAAGATAATGAAATCGCGGTTTTATAAATATCCATAGGTTTAATGGGAATTTGATGGAAGACCGAGAAAAAGTCTATCGTTGAAAATAAAGAGCACCCATCGAACAGTTGAGTAAAGTCTAGGATATTTGGAATGTGGTACCTGTCCGGAATTTTAATCCGACCAAGCGCTCGGAAATCTCCACAAAGTGGAGAGTGATCCATTTTTTGGGACCAAATGTAATGGGTTGGACCAAAAACTGCTACTAGGTCTGCAAATCCTAAATTTGTTTTGTGTTGGTGCCATTCGTCGTTGTTTGCATGCAATCGGAGATCCGTTCGTCTCTAATTTGTGAGTAACGTTATGTCTAATAGTATTGGTGTTAGTGTCGCCATTAATTACTGCATGAAATTTTGAAAAAACTTTGAAGACAACTGGATCGGTTGATCCTTGGAACAGTGGGAACAAAGTTTGAAGTAAGTGCACCGTGTGAATATAAATAGGTTAACGGGTCTAGAAGTGTATATTTGTATGTCTACGAGCAACCCGGTGTTCTTGAGACTCTCTGATGATGAAGAAAAATTTCAAAATAGAATTTGAACGAGATCTAATGTTAAAAATGTCCAGTATTTTCGATAGTAAAGATATTAGCCTGTGCCTTCGTCACCGTTTCATGTACATTGTGGCTCGTTTGGCCAAAACTGACAGGGAGACGTCATTTTCAAATTGTATGAGCATCATCTGAAATTGACGAATGGTTGATTCAATCAAATTGGCGCTGGCGTTCAACTTCATTTGAATCAACAACTGTGACGGCCTCCTGTCTCCAAGTGCCATACATCATGTTGTTATGCTTCGACTTCTCAGATTCGCCGAACACCCGGATTACTTCCTTTGTATAAGGATGTGTACTTTTGGCACTAGTAATTAGATATGCGAGTGTCATGATGAAGCTACGGTTAAAAACTAACCTTAGAGGTTTAATGGCTATGAGTGCAATCAATCCACCCACAATAGACGTACTGGTGACTGATACCAGTGACGCTTTTGTTAAATATGATTCACATTTTTTGTACCAACGGCTTTGACAACAGAAGCATTGACTATTTGCGCCAATTGCGTTGGAGTTAATGAAACAATAGCGACACAAGCTGTTGTCTGATGCTGATGTCCCGTCATCATCATTCAATAAAAGAAGAGCATTAGGTTTGAAGTAGCCATGAAGACCGACTGGTGATTCAGAGAAACGTTTAAATGGAATCACCTCGGTCTCTGTTAATAATGTTGTTCGCGTTGATGTTATTGAGTTTTTCAAAATTTAGTCGTTGATCAGAAGTTTTGATGGATCACGTTGGGGTCACCAATTATAGGTTTGGGATGACGTCCTATATTGTTTTGAATTATAGACGATACGCATGAAATATTAATAAATCAAGAATTAACGACATAAGTACATCAAGTAACCTAAGAATCGACACTAATTATAATTAATTAATGAGAAATCTCAAACTGTATCAATCTCAATTATAACTACTCAAAGACTCGTACTTTATACAGTATATCAATAAACATGGGTCATCATAATATTCTAAGAAAATAGAAACTAATTAAATTTGTTTAAGTTTAAGAGTTATTTAAATGACAGAATTGCATGCGCTTAATTTATAGTTAAGAGGTTCATCAAAGCCTAGTCTGGTTTTACGATAATTGTGCTTTTACACTATTCAGTTTTTTCAAATCATTCTAATTTAACCGAAAGAAAATGTGCCACCCCAGCTGCAATATAATATGTTTCAACTTTTAAGCTAGACTTGATCATATGAGACACCGACCAAATGGCACAGTGGTAAAAGGAGCGGGAGGTACCTGGTTTGAATCCCGATAGGGGCAGGATGCATAAGGGATTTTTCACCATTTGATTGCGATCGGTGGTGTGAATGAACACATCTATGACCCCCTGTTGGAGTCAAGAATTCATGGACCGACCCATATTCCATGTACTATAAGTTGGCATAGAGCTGTGCGATGGTTCTACGTAAATCGAACCTATAGTCGTACGTCCTCGATTTGGCTATGTAATGGCATAAAGAAGGACGCGAATAAGCAAACCGCAAAAGAGTTGGGAGTGTCTTGAGCCCCAAACAAGAATGCAAAGATAGAAACAGACAGACCGACTAAATACTTTGAGATCTAATTACAAATTATCAACGCATGCATTTAATAACCAAATTGTATCTGATCAAAATAAAACCATGCGTATCAGGCATTCATACTAGCTACAATATGTAAGGTGAACAATCATGACTGTATTCAGTCACGATGGCCTCATTATCGAATTGTCGCCGATTGTAGTTTAGTGATTAAGATTATATCTCGTAACGTCGCGATTTCGAGTTGCTGTCTGTTGACCAAAAATTAACATACTTTGGACGACATTAAAAAGCATTCGTTGGGCTAACCGATGGTTTAGCTTTTCAAGTACCAAATGGTTTATTTGGCTTCTAAGCTTAAATATTTATAAACTGTGTCATGTAAACGACTCTCTGATTTTAAAATGATTCGGTAAACAGCTTACAGGTTACTGATGAGGCATAATTACAATATTTCTTAAATTGGATAAGATCAACAGCTTACGTATGTTAGATATTTGTGCTTGACGTTTTATTGTATTTGCCATTAGTTATGCATTCGGTTAGAATGGAATAATTTACCAATGAATCTTCGGTTGAATTTAAAAAGGTTTGATTTGAATTTTTAAACCAATAAGAACAATATTGAAAAAGCGAAATCCTTTCAGCTTTTTCTTTATTGTTTATTGGTCCAGCTGTTGAATTGATAAGGTACTTACGAGTTTATTATATATTTTTAGCGAGATGAAACTTCAACGCTGACATCAATGTTTGATCCGACCATATATAGTACACAGAGCCTTGTACCAAATTCATTTAATGCATTATCGCAGAATAATCCACGCCAACAACAAGCATCACAGTTAGTCGGATCATTGGGATTACCCCCGCGGCCTGAAATTCAAACAAATGTTATTGATTTGGAGAATCGTTCATCATCATCATCTTCCTCTTCTGAAACTCCATCATCGGTTGAAAGTGTTGTATTTCGAAATATTATGTCGCAGAAAGTTCCTGTAGGTGGGCCACTAGAATTATCTAGAAAGACAAGCATTACACAAAAACAACTGATTCAGACTCCACCCAGCAATGATTTGAAAAATGATGCTAAAATTACAAAAATTTCGAGATTCCAAGTCACCCCGGTGGTGATTACACAAACTCCTGTACAATCGGCGCCACTATCAAACAAAGGAGAATTCATTGATACTGTACCATTACAGACAGAATCGCTAGTTGAAAATATTATAAATTCTGAAGTGGTACAACCAACAGCTCAACCACCACCGCCTGTTACTCAACAGCTCTCAGTAACCCAGTCGCAATCAACATCGACGGTGGTTACGCCTAGAATTGGGCCCGAAACTGTTAATACATTGGAACAATTAAAAATTGAATTGGAAAATATAACACATGCTCATGTACCAACTGTAGCAAGTAAAGCAGCAGCGGCTAAAGACATTACTTTTACAACTGGTGCCGCCATTAATGAAAGTGGAATTCAAACTCCCCAGTTCAATGAAGATGCAAATTTGCGTTTTAAAGTACAGCAACAGCCGTTACTTGTTGATAATGCAAACGACTGGAAAGAGAGTCTACAACAAACTGAAATAATTCATCAGTGTATTGATCCTGGTGATAATTCTATATCTGAAGCGACAACTGATTTTGGATTGTTTACTGTGACATCATCGCAAAATACATCTGTATTAAATTCTCGTCGTACTTCGGTAGATGCTGACACTACACCTATAGTTCCGAATCCTATGGAACAGTTGGACGAAGAAATTATTGCATGCAAAATAAACAATCAGTTTTCGCCCGGTGAGGAATCATCAACTGTTATTGATCACGTTGGTGAAATTGATAATAAAGTGGCAGCTGATTCAAAATATCTACCAGAATATGCCACAAATACCACCTTTACTAGTCAGTCAGTCGCATCGAGCCCTGTGATTGAAAAGTCGAACATCAATTTTATTACTAACAGTCCAGGTGCATTTATGGCTTCATCACAAATCCCACCACAAAATAAAAGTTCAGATATATTAAATTTAGAATTAGAATTGGTTAAGATACACCAGAAACGTACTGAGGCACTTCAAGAAGTTCCATCATCGATAGTATCGCCATCTCCTCAAATTCATACACCAAGCGCTATGGAACAAAATGTCGCCGATACTAGAGCAGCGAAACCAGCTTCAAGATTTGTAGTTACTGTGATACCAGAACATATTAAATCGACTCCCAGTTCTACAACAACAAATTTGCCACCTGTATCTGAGGTAGTTCAACGGCAAGTTTCAGCGCCACCTTTGGTCAATCAATTTCAATATCAACAAATTGCCCAGCAACAACCAATGCAAATGATGAATGCAACAATTTCTTATCAGCCAACTCAAGAAATAATTCAGCGTATTGATTCAGCGACCCAAATTTCAAACAATGTTGCGTCATTTCAACATGAACACCAATCCTCATCTTCGGCTAATACGTCCCGTAAAACATCAAATGATAACAGTTGTAAAATTACTGATCCTGACTACGAGCTGAAAACTATACAGATTGATACGAAACCAACGGTAAGTTTAGCGATTTTTTAGCGATAGTTTTAGTATAATCTGCTAATTATGTTGTTTCGTACAGGAGATTCAAAAAAATTTTGAGTTAACTCGCAGCAGACTACTTTCTGTTAAATTGGGGACGTCGGCCCGTCATCGATTACAATTATTGTTGCAACGTCATTTACTTGAGCAGGATGAATTGCGGTTGAAACAAATATCGGAATTAGAGGCGGCAATTAAACAATTAAAAGGTAGGATTCATACTTGTAAACTTAAGCAACTATTCCACATAACTTGAAATTTTATTTTTACAATTTTTAAACTACTTTAATGATTTTAATGTGCATGATCTATAAATTACGATCCCGAACTTAGACACTCAACTTAATTTGCTGTCCAAAATAAGACCCAAGGATTTTAACCTTTAAACCCCGATATGTTTCGTGAATATTGCACACGAAACATGGTGCCCATTGAATCTCACCCATAGCTGGTCGTAGAAACACCGGCTCGTTTGAAGGGCTAATAATCACAGTTCGAACTCATTTCTCGGCAAGACCTCGGGAGTCTTGGAGTTGGATGAATGAGAACATTAGGCCAGAAGTAAAACGCTATTTCGTTACAAATGAGTCAATCTGACAAATGTTTGTAATCGGACCGAATTATGTAATGCATAATTCCGAATTTCCGAAACTACAAATACAAAACTGTGGATGGATTCGAGTTATCCAAGATATCAACCATATCGGTTCTGAACCAAATCAGTTCAAAGCTGTAATAAAAGCCATGGAAGACCAGGGTGGTCATTTTGTGGTGCTTTAAGTCCGATTTCCATTACGTAACTCCACATATTTTTCCTATAAAATATTTCTCCAGTACTGAATAAAAATATTTCTCTTGATATATTTTGGCAGTACTGCTATAATAATTTTCGCAGTAACCATAAAAATTAATTCAGTACTGAATAAATTTTTTATACTGGAAATATTTTTATTTCTCTCGCACTTTAAGAAAAAAAATATATTTCTTATCCCAACTATTTTGTCAGTATTTTTTCATAATGCCTGATTTCTATTATGAAAAAATACTGACAAAATAGTCAAGGCGGGATACAAAATATAATTTTTCTTAGAGTGCGAGAGAAATAAAAATATTTCCAGTATAAAAAATTTATTCAGTACTGAATTAATTTTTATGGCTACTGAGAAAATTATTATAGCAGTACTGACAAAATATATCAAGAGAAGTATTTTTATTCAGTACTGGAAAAATACTTTATAGGAAAACTGTATATGGAGGATAAATCGTTTGTATGACGTCTTTATGAAGCATTTTATAGTAGTTATTTTATGGTCAATTGATAATTTCAACATTTCGTTTTGTGTCATTCATCTTAAAGGCTGATTTCCATGATGAAAAACATTTTGTCAGTATTTTTTACTGAAAAAACCAAAGCGAGAAAAAAATTAAAAATGCCATTAGAGTGAATGAGATCGTTTTTTACTTTTTTTTCTTTTTTTATAGTGGATACATTTTGACAGCAGCGTGTAACATAACCAATAAATTTCAATTTTTTTTTGTTTTTCAAAAAAAAGACAAAATACACTTTAAATCTACAACAATAAATTAAAACATAATAAACATTATTTCAATTTTATTTTCACAATGATTTAAGATGAATGACACAAAACGAAATGTTAAAATTATTCATTGACCACAAAAAATCAGCCATCTTTATTTTTCCTATAAGATATTTCTCCAGTACTGAATAAAAATACTTCTCTTGATATATTTTGGCAGTACTGCTATAATTATTTTCTCAGTAACCATAAAAATTTACTCAGTACTGAATAAATTTTTTTTTACTGGAAATATTTTTTATTTCACTCGCACTTTAAAAAAAATTATATTTTATATCCCGCCTTGACTATTTTGTCAGTATTTTTTCATAATGGAAATCAGGCTTTAATTCATTGTGAAAATAATTTAAATAATGAATAATTAGGTACTTTCGAATGGCATGAATTAACTGAATTAGAATTGAGTTACTATTTGGATAATTCAGTTGCTATTTAATTAATTGAGCTACTGAAGTGAGTTCGATTGGCACCATTTACTTCAGATAAATGTCAAAACGAAAACTATTTTCAAACGAAAAAAAAATTAATTTTTTATTAATTATAGTTCGAATTGAAATAAAATTCAAATTTAATGAAAACCAATTATTTATTTGTTTATTATATTTATTTATTTATTTATTTTGTTTTATAATAAAAATAGAATTTTAAATTTTTCCAAAAAACCTTGATCGTTGTCGCAACGCAATATTACTAATTAGTCTTCTATAATATTAGTTTTAATAAATTACGGCGAAAATATGTATTTTTTTAATAAAATTACTTATATGATTACGATTTTTTTTTAAAGAAAACAACAATTGAAACCATTTTTAAATAAAATAAAATAAATGCCAAAAATTAAAACAAAAATAAAATACTGAATTAACTACACGAGAAAAATTCACATTCAGATAACTCAGTTGCTCAATATTTAACTGAAGTGAAGAGGTGTGAATCGAACACTCAATTCACTTCAGTTGACTCAGTTAATTCAGCTAATTCTATTAATTCATGTCAATCGAAAGGGCCTTAACTAAAATTCACATTCAGTTAACTCAGTTGCTCAATATTTACTGAAGTGAAGAGGTGCGAATCGAACACTCATACACTTCAGTTCCCAAGTAATTTTAAATCAAACTTTTTTGCAATATTTCGTAAGATATCCATAACTTAGTTCTGGGTTTACCTCTGTTTGAGTTACGAATTATTATAAGAAAACATATGCTACTGTGTCGCAAATAGTGGGAACTCACAATATAAGAAATATGTAAATGTATGTGTGAATAAATTAATTTGGCGGGAATACATTTTATGTGGATCTGTGTAAATGTCAGCTCGAAATTTAGCGGGTTATTCAAAAGCATACTCGTCTGTAAACATATTTTTAAAGTTCCTTCTTATGATATTTTTTTAATTATATCCCTCCTTTTTCATTATTATGGATTTCTGAAAAATTAAATTAAATTAAAATATGGAAATTCCACAAAATTTGTTATGATTACCAATTGTTTAATGACTCGTGATCTGCAGTTCGATTTGTGTCGAATTGTGTAAATAGGTCCAATTCATTAAAACGTTAATTGAATTTTTTATTTTCACAATCGAATAATACTTTACATTTAGCCGAATGTTTCTTAAATTTTAAATTCTTTCATTAAATTTTGTTCGCTTTTTTGTAAATAAAATGGCGTCAAGCGATCGTTAACAATATTTTAAGTTCAAAAAACTATTAAATGGCGTCGAGCGTCCGTAAGCAAAATTTAAATAATATAAAACTGATAAATGGCGTCGATCGTCCATTAATTACCCCATATCATCACAAAATAAAATAATCAGAAAGAAATCGCTAAAAAACAAAAAATCTTTCCAAAATAAAACAGAAACTTTAAAAACAACCAAACTAATTTCACAAAATATAATGAACTAACAATTGTTAGATTTTAATTTAAACTACGTAGTAAAAATTTTTATATAATGTGTATACATATCCACACCAATACCAATATTGTATTTCTATTGTATTCGGGTTTTGTGAGTTACGAATATTTTATCAAAATCCAAAGGAAATTCAATTTGCTCATTTTGAGTTTTGTCGGGTTCTTGGGTTGACTCAGTTAATTCAGCTAATTCTATTAATTCATGTCAATCGAAAGGGCCTATTATGTTAAGTTGATTTTTCTTAAATTTATTGTTGTAGATTCAAAGTGTTTTTTGTTTTTCTTTAAACAAAAAAATTTGAAATTTATTGGTTATGTTACACGCATCTGTCAAAATATCTCCACTACAAAAAAAGAGAAAAAAGTAATAAACGATCTCTGTCACTCTAATGGTATATTTAATTTTTTTTCTCGCTTTGGGTTTTTCAGTAAAAAATACTGACAAAATTTTTTCCATAATGGAAATTTCCATTATAAAAAAATTTTGTCAGTATTTTTTACTGAAAAAACTAAAGCGAGAAAAAAAATCAAAAATGCCATTAGAGTGACTGAGATCGTTTTTTTCTTTTTTCATTTTTTTTATAATTGATATATTTTGACAGATGCGTGTAACATAACCAATCAATTTCAAATTTTTTTTGTTTTTGAAAATAAAAGACAAAATACACTTTAAATCTACAACAATAAATTAAAAAAAATAAACTAAACATAATTATTCATAATTTCAATTATTTTCACAATGAATTAAGATGAATGGCACAAAACGAAATATTAAAATTATTACATTAACTGACCAAAAAAAATCATCCATCTTTATTTTCCTATAAAATATTTCTCAAGTACTTTATACTTCTCTTGATATATTTTGTCAGTACTGCTATAATTATTTTCTCAGTAACCATAAAAATTTACTCAGTACTGAATAAATTTTTTATACTGGAAATATTTTTTATTTCACTCGCACTTTAAAAAAAATTATATTTTTTATCCCGCCTTGACTATTTTGTCAGTATTTTTTCATAATGGAAATCAGGCTTTAAGGCTGATTTCCATTATGAAAAAAATTTTGTCAGTATTTTTTACTGAAAAAGCAATAGCGAGAAAAAAATTAAAAATGCCATTAGAGTGACTGAGATCGTTTTTTCCTTTTTTATTTTTTTTTATTTTGACAGATGCGTGTAACATAACCAATAAATTTCAATTTTTTGTTTGTTTTTAAAAAAAAAGAACAAAATACTCTTTAAATCTACAACAATAAATTAAAAAAAAATAAACTAAACATAAGTATGCATTATTTCGATTATTTTCACAATGAATTAAGATGAATGACACAAAACGAAATGTTAAAATTATTCATTGTCCACAAAAAATCGGCCATCTTTATTTTTCCTATAAGATATTTCTCCAGTACTGAATAAAAATACTTCTCTTGATATATTTTGTCAGTACTGCTATAATTATTTTCTCAGTAACCATAAAAATTTATTCAGTACTGAATAAATTTTTTGTACTGGAAATATTTTTTATTTCACTCGCACTTTAAGAAAAAATTAATATTTTATCTCGCCTTGACTATTTTGTCAGTATTTTTTCATAATGGAAATCAGGCTTTAAGAAAAAAATTTTGTCAGTATTTTTTACTGAAAAAGCAATAGCGAGAAAAAATTAAAAATGCCATTAGAGTGACTGAGATCGTTTTTTCCTTTTTTATTTTTTTTTATTTTGACAGATGCGTGTAACATAACCAATAAATTTCAATTTTTTGTTTGTTTTTAAAAAAAAAGTACAAAATACTCTTTAAATCTACAACAATAAATTAAAAAAAAATAAACTAAACATAAGTATGCATTATTTCGATTATTTTCACAATGAATTAAGATGAATGACACAAAACGAAATGTTAAAATTATTCATTGTCCACAAAAAATCAGCCATCTTTATTTTTCCTATAAGATATTTCTCCAGTACTGAATAAAAATACTTCTCTTGATATATTTTGTCAGTACTACTATAATTATTTTCTCAGTAACCATAAAAATTTATTCAGTACTGACTAAATTTTTTGTACTGGAAATATTTTTTATTTCACTCGCACCTTAAGAAAAATTTAATTTTTTATCCCGCCTTGACTATTTTGTCAGTATTTTTTCATAATGGAAATCAGGCTTTAATGGAACGACTTCACGTCGTACATATATTGAAATGGGTAAACAAGTCAATAATATCTTCCATCTCGCTTTATCAGTCAACATTTTATACTCTCTGTCTCCAATACCGTTAATTAAGTTGTATTGATATACTTAGACCCTTTTCAAAACGTATACTTATTTGAAACTTATTTGTGGAGACATACTTATTCGCCGCCATTTTGAATAAGTATATGAATCCCATTCGAAACGAATTAGCTTACTTATTTTGACAACAATATCAAAACATTAAAATTGACACAAAAATAAAAATTTATTGAAAAATTGTACAGCATTTAGTGAAAACATAGCTATTGAATTTTATATTTATGTGGTAGAATGGAACAGACACCTTTATTGATCAAAACTAAACGAGATTTTGCTGCTGTTGAGGAGTCCTTCATGAAAATAAAACGACAGTGTTTAAAATCAACTAAGCAATTTATATTTTATAAAATAATAATTAGAACTTTTCTAAGCAACCATTCGTCGAATTTATTCTGCCCCACAACCTCTTACTTCTGTTTTATTGTGAGGAAAATATGCAGATATCAGTAAATTTAGACAAGCGACTATTTAGTGTCTGGAAAAATCAAAACCATAGAAATATATTATATATAATGAATAAAACTTCTTACATCGGCTAGTTTATGTGTTTCGCTTACACATTTTCATTTTCCTAAAAAATTAAACTTCTGTATTCATAAAATATTTTTTTACTTTACGAGTATCGATGACAACTGACATTTTTAAATTTTCAATTAGATTTTTTCGTAAGAAAGAGTCAGAAAATAAGTCACCTCGCCAGCATACTTATTTGAATAAGTAGGTCTCCACAAATAAGTATACGTTTCGAAAACAGCCTTATTCAACCACTCATATAAAAAATGATATACATAATTACTTTTGGGGTTATGTAGAAACGTCAATTTATCACTATAAAATATTCATTTCCCCTTAAAATTCATTATTTCCCCTTTTTAAATTTATTACACAGGGTTGTGTTTGTAGACTTATTTAATATATTTTATATCACGAAAAAAGTCTCCTACTGTGATATAAAAGTATGATAAAGCAGCACAAAATGACCACCCAGGAAATATATAATGCGAACTTCCTGTGAAGGTTTGATAAATGGAAATTACACAAGACCTCGTTGACTTTAGTACTTTGCAATCTAGTTAGCAGTATGATGACGTAAACTGTGTTTGAAAAGTATTGAAAACTACAGTTTTTTATGTCGGACTATCGATGTAAATTGCAAGTGTAAAAACTCGGTTTACAATCGTAAATATGGGGTAACCTTAGATTATTGCTATATTTCCTTGACTCTAAGTGGTTATAAGTCTTGAACATTGACATGCTTGAAAATCACTTATTATCTTGCAGCAAAAGTAATCTCCTATTAGTAAGCTCAAAACTTTTGAACACTTCTCAATAAAGCCAGAGAATTGGATGAGTAAAAGTTCCTCTCAAAGAGAATACAAGAAATGTAGTCATAATGAAGACACATTGAAATGATCTTTCTGGAAAAAAGTGGACAGCCTCGCATTGGTTAAATATAAAGGTCACTATCGTGGGCTGATAGCAAATCCCATTCATTCCTAACAACATGCACCCCAGTATCTCGTGTACCTTCCACCAACCAGATTACAGCATACTGATCCCTCAGTAAAGATCATCATATCGTCACCGGAGAGGAAGGATCTAATTAATTTCCCGAAAACGTGAAGGTATGTGGGCATTTATGTACCACACGCCCACCATCCTCCATATTTGGCAATGCCCAAAAGGATGAAATAGATTGTCACTGCCTTGTAGGCGAGCGGCTGTTAGCGCTATACACCTTCTGATCTAAAGATCAAGCGGCAGTAGACCAATAGCGATCTCTAGAGCTGCAGTGGGTGTGGTGTACGTAACTCCCACAAAGTGCAGCAAACGAGATTATAGATCTGATAACCAAAATGTATAGCCAGTACACCCATATGGGTTTCAAACATGTTTGTATTTCTAGTAAATGTTACATCCTTCATTTCATTTCTCTTCTATGTGTTTCAGCCAAGTAATCTTCCGATCTAACCAGATCCTCAATACTTGACTTCTGAAGAGAGAGGTGCTAGACCCGATTTTTGAAAGACTAAAGAGCCCTGCGTCTTTTGAAAAGGACCATCTTAGTTTTAGTAGGGTTGTCTGATAGACATTGTTCACTACATCAGGCTACAACTATGTTAATCGCTAGTTGCATGTGATTGCATAGTACAACCGTATATTTACCAACCAGTATTATGGCGGTGTCATCGGTATAACCCCGACAGTAAAATCCGCTTTAGTTTAATTGGACTAACAGTGAACCCAAGAGCGGAGAAAGAACATCACTCTGACATGGTCGCCGCAGTCACTACTTTAGTCTGCAGTAATTCTTCTGGTCTAAGCATGGCACTAAACCATCGAACAAGTGAGGTCTTCATGCCAAGTCTGTCGTAGTAGCTCTTCATAACGTTATTGAACGGATTTTTAAACATTTCGTTTGATCCTTAACGGATCCTGCAGTGATATGATCTTCATCTGATCATCTGATGTGAAAGCAAGTCAAATGTGATGTCAAACTTAACAACAACTATTATATTCGTAAACATGTTCTAAACTGATAACATGTAAATGTCACAAAACCCTTGAGACATTTACATGTTATCAGTTTTTCAACCCTTGGAAAATTGAGCTGTTTTTTCACTCTAGGATATTTTAGTCCTTCAAAAATAGTTTACTTACTGAAAATTGAAACATTTATTCGGCAAATCATTGGGCTTGAATCCTGTAAGCGTGTACTGTTGAGCACTACCTGTGTTTCTATCCTGTGTTTCTTATTCTCTACACAGAGGGCAGTGTTTTGAGTCGCGATTTCTATTTGACCGTGTATTCAAAACTTTGAAAGTAGCTGACATCTCAGCCTTCATATGGGTGACTAACTGGTTTTGGGTTTGAAAAGGAATGTCACAATAGTCTGTTCAAGCCTGAATGACGGAGAAAAAACATTTTTTACAATTGATTATTGTAATGGAAGCCATTCGTTTAAGTAGTAATGAGAGGCCACGTTATACGAGCTAAACCGGAGCGAATGTAAATGTCATATTAATCTAAATATGGTTTTTTGATTCAAAAACCTGTGTACTAACGGGAATAAAATCAAAGGCCTTAAATCAAGAACTGCAGGCTTTCTCCTGGTTAGTGATACCTGCTCGAGACCTAGAGTCTGTGTTTTTGATAGTAAGAATATGAATTAAAGAGTCCTAAATGAAATCTGTTGAAATGATATTAGACGTGAGTTTCAAATGATATTAGCTTACTTTCTATATAATTCGAAGCTTTCTCCTCCTCAAGAGTTTATCAAAGCTATGACAAACTTAAAGAAGCATTAATCAGTGACTATGAGAAGAACTGTACTCTAAGTTAGCCTAAAATAACTCGGACACCATGGTGGACCAAGGAACTGAGGAAGCAAACCAGAAAACTTCACAAAGAGAGTACACTTTCTAGAAATATAAAACACCAGGTCCAGACAGGATCTTTCCGGGCCTCCAACCGGACTGGAAATCATCCTAGACCACCAGCATTGCGCATATCTTCAGAGCCAGTATGGCCCTGGGATACGTTCCAAGATCATGGAGAAAAATCAGGGTAGTAACCAAAAAGCAAAAAGTTTTCGACCTATAGACCTGACCTCTTTTCTAATTAAATATTTATACCGATTGGTCTCATTCGAAACAATACGCATATCAAAAAGGTAAATATGTTAAACAGCATTCTGTGGATGCCTTGGAAGCATTTCTGGAAATCCAAGGTGCGTTCGATAACGCGTTGTTCATTGCGATGATCTCTGCAGCTGAAAGTGATGGGATGGAGACCACACTTGTTCGGTAGTTATGTGCCATGACTGCAATAACAGCCTCAAATGAATGTCCTCAGGGTTGAGTTGTCTCCTCTCTTGAGGTCACTCCTAGTCCATTTAAACGGTAAATATACGGATTTACTTTGTGATCACATGCAAATAACAATTAACATAGTTATAGCCTGCTGTAGTGACCAGGGTATATCAGTCATCCCTATGAAAACTAAGAGGGTTCTTTTCACAAAAAGCAGAACTTAGGAAACTTAAGTCTTCCAAAAATTGGGACTGAGAAACAAACATGTTAAAGAGAAATGAAATAAAGTATGTTACCGACTTATTTGTTGACCTAGAACATTGCGTGGGGTTGTAGACTTTGGTTGCCTGCACCATAAAAAATCTACATTGGAACAATAAATCAGCAATCTCAGTACTTTCTTGAATTATGATAGACGTACTTTCAGCATCTTACTGGGTCGGTATTCACATGTTCCGATTGAAAATTCGGAACAACAACTAACTGTGATTAATGTGGGCAAGAAGGAACTGTTGAGAATCTGTCCTTAATATTCTCCCCATAGACTGAACTGCTTTGGATCACAATTTCTATTTAAGAATCAACTGACGACCTTGAAGAGAACGGATATTTTAGGCTTCATTCAAAGAACAAACTGATTTTTGGACTGAGTGTGTACGTCTGGGAGGGGATGTCACAATGGCCCAATCGAGCCTGAGTGACGGGGAATATAAATCTTTTAAACGAGTTTTCTGATTCGATTTAAAACATTATGAAGTGGTCGAATCCGATGGATGCATTTTACTCCCACATTACGTTCCATACTTTTGTGTGGTCCGGACTTTGAATACGAGATTTTTATAACCTTAGAATTTAGGAGTTTCTTTCATTGAAACCCTCAACAAAAAAATTTTTTTTTTTTTTTAATTTTCGAGATTTGAACTATTTTCTATTTTTTTCAGAACTTTCCTTCCTACATAATACTTTTTACAAGTTAGTTGTGTAATATATGAAAGACTTTAATCTTAATCTTTACGTTAATAGAGGAACAAAATACAAGGTTTTACTAACATGTTAATTTTAGTGTTTTTCTATCTATCCGTAGCCAACGATGAATTTCGACAAAATGATGATGATTTAAACTCATTGAATTGTTATAATGATCAAACAGGTGGAGATACTCTAGATTCGGCTTCATCAATGTCATCGTCATCCTGCTCTGACCAACAAACTACTGAATAGGGTCTGTAAGCTTATTAAAACATTTTTAAAAATATAATAATTAAAAAAAAAAACAATATGTATGTGTATATGTGTCTATATATACATATGTATATATACACCGTGGACAAAAATATTGCACATTTTGTGTTTTTGATGTATAAGAAAAATTCCGCAGACCAGTTTAAAAAAAAGATGTCACTCATTTATATTTTTATCATCTTATAGATTTGCGTGAATCCTATCAATTTTAATGGCGGCTATTCTAATAGAAGATGCTAGATTGTGCTAAAACTATTTTCACGTCGTTTCAAAGTACTCCTCCCTCTAGCTTTTGTTAATGTTTGTATCCTTCTGTGCAAATTATGGAACCACTAAAAATAATTTATTGCCGAATGGCATGCCATTCGTTGTCCGCTTCGATTCATAGTGCTGGTTGATTCTGAAGCAATCTTACTCCTAATATGATGTTTCAATATGTTCCAGATTGCCTTGGTCGAGTTTAAACTCGACTTCAATGATGGCCAGTTTAGTGCCCCAAAATCAAAATCCTTTTATAACAAAATATGCAATACATTTGTCCACGATTATATTATAAAAAATATATATATTTATATATATATATATATATATATATATATATATATATATATATATATATATATATATATATATATATATATATAAAATATATATATATTTATATATTAGGACGATCCATTTTTATAAGGAGGAAATCATAAACCCTTTTTCTAGCATGCTAAGAGCTCAAAATATTCGTTTCTCTAACGAATGGCCGCATGTTAATTTGTAGATCGAAAGGATCACATAAGTGGGTCCTCCAAGTACGTATTCCTTTGAGCAAAGGGTCTTTTAGAGTGTTTTGTTTTTGCAAAAAACAAAACCGATCATGAGATTATTCCTAATGAAAATTAATATTTTGATTCTGAACCCGATATAAACTCACACATAGAAAAAAATGGGTCGTCCTATATTTAATAAAAAAATATAATAATAAAGTTAATATTTAAATGTGATACATAAATATACATTATATAAATTAAATACTAATAAAAACAATTTATGTTTGGAATTGATATTTCTTTTACTTACCTAAAAATATTTACGATCAAGCCATCAATTGAGTAATACAACAAATCATGGTATTTTCTCTTAATCATGTGAACACTTAGTAAACAAATATAGGCGCGCAAAATAACAAATTGGATGCAATCCGTTAAATAAATTATTAAATAGGTTTTTTTACAGCTTTTACAGGCCATTGTTGGCCCGTACCATGTCAACAATCTGACTGTATCGGTTTTGATCACGAGGCAACTCTATACTGTTGCAAGCAATCTCATTGCTCTCTAGCCATCGTCGCCGATAGCGACCTCTTCGTCTACCGAAAGGCGGTTCTCCCATACCAAATGATCGCTGTATCATTCGGTTTGGATCAGCAGGCAGAACATGCGTACTCGCTGTCCTTTGATTTCATGCACGATATGAGGAATTTACATGAAATGTCTGATCTCGAATTGAACAGAACGTCGGTCATATATCACACGCATGAAGCCATATTCCGTACTCATCCGTCAAGGTCCAACTCTCACATCCATGCATGACAACGGGTCCGATCAACACTCTCTACAATTTCAGCTTATCCGTATTTGCAAGATATTTTTTTTATTTCAAAATTGGACGTAGAGGATATAAAGCCCGATTGCCAATTTGATATCCTCTCCCACACTATTATCGTGAGTAATCTTAGATACTTGAATCTCATTACTCCTTAAACCGTGCGCTTACCACTACTGAAATCATTTGCGTCTTGGTTTCTAAAACCAGAAATCAGATATTTGGTTTTGGACTCGTTGATTTTGAGACCAATCGAAGCTGAACACTGTTCCAGTGGACCAAGTATCTCGTTCACTCCGTTGCCTTTTAATCAAATCACACAGATATCATCTGCATATGCAAAAAGTTGATTGGATTGTCGGAATAAGATATAATCCTGAGGTGATTGGGGACAGCGCATCTCTTTGTCGAAGATGTGCGAAATGTTTCTTAGTACTTAGAAAATATCATCCGTAGCGAAAAAACTTGATCAGTAACTAACCGATTTGGGCAGAATCCTCCTTGATAGTCACCAATAGTTTCCAGAGGAGTAATTCTTCCCAAGATAATGTATGACAGTAACGTATATGATGAGCAAAGGAGAGCTTTTCCGCGATAATTTTCGCATTTCAAGCGATCACCGTTCTTGAATATTGGACATAACATGGCCACTTTCCATTCAATTGAATTTAATGAATAAATATACGCCACAAGACCGAGCAGAAATAGTGACAATATTTATTGAAAATAATCGTTCCATTATTGCCACTCAGCGGAAATTGCGTCAAAAAAATCCTAATCGTCCAGTGCCTCACAAAACCACAGTTTATCGTTTACATACGAATTTTCGACAGTACGGTACGACAGCAGACAGACCTCGTTCTGGAAAACAACGGACGTCTCGTAACGCTGAAAGTCTTCAGAAACATCAATTCGGAGACGTGGTTCCCAGTTACACATTTCTGCACGCAGTTTAAGGCGAATTATAAGTCTAAGGCTGTGTGGTGAAATTGAAGATTTTCCGTCTTAATTAATAATGAGTGATGAAGCCCGTTTTCATCTTAGTGGCCACGTCAATAAATAGAACAATCGGTTTTGGGGAACCCAGAATCAACAATTAATTGATTGCTTCCACTTAAAACAATTGTATGGTGTGGTATTCATGCTGGATAAATCATTGGTCCCTATTTTTTTGAAAAGGACCAATGTGTTGAATAACTGTTACTGCCGAACGCTACCAAGACATGATTCGAAATTTTCTTGTGCCTAAAATGGAAGAGTAAGGACTAGAGGACATGTGGTTTCAGCAAGATGGGGCCACAGCATACCCGTTCAACAATTCAATTGAATAAGGATTTTCCACGAAGACCAATTTCGCGAAATGGTGATTTAGCATGGTCAGCCAGATCTCCGGATTTAACAGCACCAGACTTTTTCTTAAGGAGTTTTTTATAATCATAAGTGTATGTGAATAAGCTCCAAACGATTCAACATCTTATTGATAATATTCGTCACGAAATTGAAGAAATTCAGTCTGAAATGTTGCAGGATGTCATGGAAAATGCATAATAAGAGCCGAAAGTTGCATAGTGAATCGTGATCACCATTTGGCCGATATAATTTTCCAATCATAACGAAAAATCAAACCTACTTATTTTTTCTTTGAATAAAATTATAGGCAATCATTTTGTACATTTTGCCAAACCAATCGAACAAGATCGAAAAGGCAGTTCCACTTAGTTAGCCCTACGAATATCAAGAGCTCTGAATTAATGCAATTAACTCCTGGTGAACGATTTTTCTTTCATCTCTGCATTGCCATGGTAAATTCCTCATAGGATGGATCCTCAATGAACATCTCTGCGGGATGTTTGAGGGTATTCAAATACAGCTTGTGATACATGTGGAACATTTAGTAGGTCAGATAAAAGTGTTCACGCCATCTATCAAGTACCGACGTTAACACAGAGGTTTCCATCCTGGTCCCGAATGGCAGTTGACCGAGACGTAACGGTATGGTGCAATTCGGTGTATGCTGGGCGTCATCGACAACTGAGGGTTTCAAAATTCTCTAGACAGTGTTCAATTCACCAGACTGGTAATTAGATCGCAAAATACTATTGTTGACAAGATTTTGATATTTTGTCGTTGCGTTTCTTCATATGTTTTACAGGAGAATCCCGTTGTATATTCCCCTGTTCTCCCTGACTTGGACGAAAATTTTCATCGTAGCTTTGCAGTGCCAGTGGCGTAGTCATTACATTTTTACGTGGTTGTGTCCATGTTTCCAAATGGATGTTTTTATGAGGGAAGAATGTATACTTGACACTTTGAGATCATGAGCGATTGCATCAGGGGACGCATGTATACAGGATTGCACATGACAAGTTCGACTTCTTGAAAGTCCAGTACATCCTTTTTTACCTGTGGCCCAATGAGAAATCTAACTCCATAATTTCCTAGGTCATCTCAACTGGACACATGGTCTCCACTTTTAGGCCATTGAGTATCTTGGAGCGCTACGAGTTCCAGCCGATACTATTTCATACATGTGATGCGGCCATCAAACGCGCTAGGTTTTCGAAGTGACTCCTCAATCTTGTTTCCGGATTTTTTTTTCTTTTTATCGGTTTTTACAGGCCCGTACCGTGTCAACTATCTGGCTCCATCGGTTTCGATCACGAGCCAGCTCTTCATATTGTTGCAAGCAACCAGAAGATGCCAGATCGCTCTCTACGCCGTGGAGCCATCGTCGCCGACAGCGACCTCTTCGCCTACCGAAAGGCGGTTCTCCCTTTAAAGATCGCTGTATCATTCATTTTGGATCAGCACGCAGAACGTGACCGAGCCAGCGTATTCGCTGTCCTTTTATTTCACGCACGATATCAGAAATTTGCATTAAATTTCTGATCTCGTGATTGAATAGAACTCGGTATGTGCCATCGACGTCGCGTTTTGGGCCATATATCACACGCATGATTCTTCTCTCGAATGTTAGAAGCCATATTTCGTATTCATCCGTCAAGGTCCAACTCTCACATCCATACATGACAACGGGTCTGATCAACACTCTGTACAGTTTCAGCTTATCCGTATTTGCAAGATATTTTGATTTCAGCAGTGGACGTAGATGATACAAAGCCCGATTGCCAGCGGCAAGGCGGACCTTGATATCCTCGCCCACACTGTTATCGTGAGTGATGAGAGATCCAAGATATTTGAATCTCATCACTCCTTCAAACGTGTGGTTACCACTACTGAAATCAATTGCGTCTTGGTCTCGAAAACCCGAGATTAGATATTTGGTTTTTGACTCGTTGATTTTGAGACCAAGGGAAGCTGAACACTGTTCCAGTGGATCAAGTATCTCTTTCACTCCGTTGCCATTTAATCCAATCACACAGATATCATCTGCATACGCAAGAAGTTGATTGGATTGTCGGAATAAGATATTGTCCTGAGGTGTTTCACTTTTACGAAGGATGTATTCCAACATGAGATTAAAAAGTATCGGGGACAGCGCATCTCCTTGTCGAACACCAGAAGTAATTGCAAAAATTCTCGATAGCCTGTTCTCAACTTTGACACAGCATTGTGACTGCGTTACTGTCATTTTACACAGGTGTACATATTTTTGTGGTATTCCTAAATATTCAAGCGCATACCATAGCCTCTCTCGATTGATCGAGTTATAGGCTTGCTTGAAATCTAGGAATACCTGGTGTACATCGCGAGATGTTTTGTAGTACTTGGAAAGAATCATCCGCAGCGAAAAAACTTGATCAGTGACTGACCGATTTGGATGGAATCCTCCTTGGTAGTCACCGACAATTTCCTCCGCTAGAGGAGTAATTCTTCCCAAGATTATGTAAGACAGTAACTTGTATGCTGTGCAAAGGAGAGCTATACCGCGATAATTCTCGCATTTCATGCGATCACCCTTTTTGAATATTGGGCATAACGCGGCCACTTTCCATTCATCAGGCATAACTTCATTCCGCCATACCAATCGAACAAGGTCAAAAAAACAGTTCCACAAAGTTAGCCCTCCGAATATCAAGAGCTCTGAATTAATGCAATCAACTCCTGGTGAACGATTTCTCTTTAGTCTCTGCATGGCCATTGTGAATTCCTCATAGGATGGATCCTCAATGAACATCTCCTTTAAAGAAACCACGCGAATTGTGCCCATTGCTGAGTTGTTGTACTCTTAAGACCTTGGCCTTCCACCATTCTCGCTTCTTCTGTCTACAAATGCGTTTAGCTGTCCTCCTAGCAAGAACTGCCTTGTTTTTCCTTGCAATTGTAAACCGAGTCTGCGCTTCATTGTGGGCTATATTACGTTGCTCAACAGCAAGACGACACTCCTCATCAAACCAATCATTTTTGGGCTTAGTTTTCACTACACCGAGAGTGTGCTGGGCAGCATCGACAACCGAAGTTTTCAATACTTCGCAGACACTGTTCACATCATCAGATTGGTAATTGAATTGCATAATGCTATTGCTGACAAGATCTTGATATTTTCTTTGCGTTTCTTCATTTATCAGACCTTCACAGGAGAATCGCGTTTTATATTCTCCTGTCCTCCCTGACTTGTACGAAAATTTCCATCGTAGCTTTGCAGTGACTAGATAATGGTCACTGCCTACGAATTTTGTTGACGATCGATACGATCTCACGTCTTGAACAACCCGAGCTCGGTCTTTTGAAATCAACACATGGTCAATTTGGCTTCGGGATGTTTTACGTGGATGTGTCCATGTTTCCAAATGGATGTTTTTATGGGGAAAGAATGCACTTGCCACTTTGAGATCATGAGCGATCGCAAAGTACATCATTCTTTCCCCATTGTCGGTCGCAGTTTCGTGTCGGGAGTACGAACCTATGTTATTACATAAGTCGGTCTGATTTCTGCCAGCTCTAGCAATAAAGTCACCAATCTGACATCGTGCTCAGGTATAGAGCCCATCAGATTATCAAATTATTGTAAAATGAGTCTTTATCTTGGGGTTGGCTTACCTCAGTGGGCGCATGTACACAAACAATTGACAGGTTGGCTAATCGCATGTGCAAGCGAAGCTTACACATTCGATTATCGACTGCCTGGAAGTCCAACACAGCCTTTTTTACCTGCGGCCCAATGAGAAAGCCAACTTCAAGAGTTCCGAGGTCATCTCCACTGTGTAGCAACGTATAGCCTTGGGACACATGGTCTCCACTTTTAGGCCATCGAGTTTCTTGGAGTGCTACGAGTTCCAGCCGATACTCCTTCATACATGTGATATGGCCGTTCAACGCGCCAGGTTTTCTTAGTGACTGCACGTTCCACGTGCTGATCCTCAATCTCGTATCCGGGTATTTAAGCGGGGAGTCATTCTTGTTTTGGCGGTATCCGACTTTGTTTTTATTGTTGACATTTTTAACAGTGATATATTTTTACGGATGCGGGTCGTCAGCCCAGCGACCCAACCAGATTTAATCGGTTTAATGACTTATTAAAAGTGTTAAAAATGTCAACAAACAAAATCGGATATCCCCAAAATAATGACAAGGTAGAGGCTTGTAAATAAATGGACACGAGATTAAGGATCGGCACGTGGAACGTACAGTCACCTAGAAAACTTGTCGCAGTTGACGGCCTTATCACATGCATGAAAGGCTACGGCTGGAGCCCGCAACTCTCCAAAAAACTCGATATCTTGGAGTTGGATTACTCAGTGAGCCACAAGTAAATAATGCTGCGTTGAACTGTCTGTCTACATGGGCCCACTAATGTAAGTCAACTGATGGGTTCTATACATGAGTACGATGTCAGATTTCAGAAATCAGACAGACTGCTGTAGAATGATGTACTTTGCAATCGCTCATGATCTCAACGTTTCAAGTACATTCTTTCCTTCTAAAATCATTCATTAGGTAATATAGACACATCCACGTAAAACACCCCGGAGCCAAATTGACCATACGTTGATTTCCAAAGAGTGGGTTCGAGTTGTCCAAGACGTGAGATCATATAAGTCTTCAACAAACCCGCTTACCTAGTCATTGCAAAGCTACGATGGAAATTTTCGTACAAGTCAGGGAGGACAGTGGAATAACAACGTAATTCTTCTGTGGAGAAAGTATTGAAAACCTCGGTTGTCGATGACGCCCTATACAAACCCTCAATATAGTGAAAACTAACCCGAAAAATGATTGGGTTGGTGAGGAGTGTCGTCTTGCTGTTGAGCAACGCAATATACCCCCTCGTATTTTCTTTAAAGGAGTTACCGGGTTGCACCATACATTAAGATCTCGGTCAACTGCCATTCGGGACTGCCATTAAGTCCTCTGTGTTTAATGTATCACAAACTGTATTAGAATATCCTCAAATACAGACCGAGAGATGTTCATTGAGGATCCATCTTATGAGAAATTAACCAAGGCCGTGGAGAGATTAAAAAAACATTGATCATCAGGAGTTCATTGCATTGATTTAGAGCTCCAAATTGAACAGGCACTGCTCATGTCTTTTCTCTACGGATGATTCTTTCCAAGTACTATGAAACATCGCGATGTACACACCAGGTGTTCCAGATTTCAAGCAAACCTGTGACTCGATCAATCGAGAGAGTTTTTGCAATTAGTGCTGGTGTCCAACGAGGAGATGCGCTGGCCTCGATTCTTTTTAATCTCATGTTCGAATACATCCTTCGTAAAAGTGAAACACTTCAAGACAACATCTTATTCCAACAATCCAATCAACTGTTTGCATATGCAGATCATATCTGTGTGTTAAGATCCTAACACTAAATATCTGATCTTTGGTTTTAGAGACCAAGACGTAATTGATTTCAGTAGTGGTGACTATTCGTTCGAAGGAGGGATGAGATTCAAACGAAGCATCTTGAGTTTCTTATTACTCACGATAAATGTGTGGGAGAGAATATCAAGATTCGCCATGCAGTCGGGTTTTATAACCTCTACGTTAACTTCTGAAATCAAAATATCTTGCAAATGCGGATAAGCTGAAATCGTACAGAGCCCCATGTGACTCATCATATAACCCTAGGTTATGTAAATATCCCGTATACGTATAATCGGAAAACAGTAGTTATACCAACCTTCCTTAATCATTACACTAGTAGTAACCGTATATTCTTATATGATAACTGATAAGTTAACTGATAAGCAAAATATTCAAAATAAAGATTCTCGGGAATTAACTGCGACATACCAAACAAGACAACACCAACAAGAAATGGGTTAGGAGATAGGATAGGACATAAACATTCTCTTAAACTTTTTGCAGACAACTAAGTAGTCCAAATATAACTTCTTACTAACTTGAACTAAATGGTCACCAGAGTTTTGTTAAAAACTATTCCCAAATCACTAACAGTAAAGTTGATAATAATAAATTGTTAGTAAATTATGTATCCCTCTTGGTAGGTACGCTACTGTTTTTCAGACAGAAACTGCTGCAATTTTGAAAGCAGCACTTTTTGTAAAAGGGATAAATTGCAGAGATCGTCGTATCTGCTTTCTTTCTGACAGCCAGGCTGCCCTAAGGGTGATTGGTTCCAAAACTGTTTCATCGAAACTTGTTTTGGAAACGATAAGTGCCTTAAATCGACTAGGCAGGCTGAATAAAGTTAGACTCCACTGGATACCCAGTCACATCGGTATCAAAGGAAATATTTACTGCCCGATAAATTGGCCCGTTTGGGTGTGACATCCACCTTTATGGGACCTGAACTATCTCTACAAGTGACGTCACTATCTCTTAAACAAGAAATTGACTATCACTTTCGAGATCTGCACCAAAAGAGATGAGATAATCTCATCTCTTGTCTGAATAGTCATATGTTTCGAATTAAAATTCGAAATACCTCATACTGCGAACAGTGTGAAAACGAGGAGGAAGAAACTGTTGAGAACTTTTTGTGGTCCTGTTCTTCATAGTATTCCCGTAGACTGCACTGTTTCGGCTCACAATTTCTATTTGAAGACCAATTGACGACTTTGAGGATACCAGATATCTTGGACTTCAATAGAAGAATAAACAGATTCCGGCACTGAGAGTGTGCGTCTGGGAAGAGATGTCACAATGGGCCAATTGAGCCCGAGTGACTGGAAAAAAAATCCCCTCCAAGGAAATATTGAAAACTGAAAATAGATTAGAACACTCTTCAGATATAAGATGAACAATAGGACTAACCAAATAAAATAAGAATTTATATTATCACTTTTGAAATCCAAAATACCATTATTTCTACACCTGCTTAGACCTAGACTTCGAACATTACGCCAAATAACCTTTTGAGGAAGCGAATAATGTAATTTATCCTGGAAAAAACTACTTTTGGTTGCCCTAATCATTTTACTATCCTATTACGAGCTAATTGTCTGGCACATCCATGGAGGATATTTAGGTTTGATTATCACTGTTCTAAGAGGCACACAACTATCGAAAACCAAATTAATAAATTTATATGATGAATTTAACTTTTAAAAGAATCAAGAGAAAAGATGCTATCCCAGGGCTAGTGCTAGATTTGAATCATTGAGCTTGGAAACATTTCTAAAACAAAACGGCTTCAGAAACGGTCATGGTTTGTGCAAAAATGGAAAGGAAAAGGTGACTTCGAGACTCACCAACCAAAAAATCAAACATCCTTAAAGGATGGTTTCACTGCATTTTCTCTTATTTAAACCATGCAATATTGTAATCGTGGCATAAATCAGTAATAAGTTGCTTAATAAAGCTGGCATGTCGTAAATCGAAATTATTTGTCAGACGGTTTAACCCGAAGCTGACCAATTACGCCCTTCCCATGAAAAAGGACAACTAGAGAATATTGGTTTCTATACTTACTGGCCATGGCCATTTCAAAAGCCAGCTTCATCGCAAGCGACTTGTCAGTGGTGCCATATGTGACGAATTTCTTGAAGATGATGATGACAGTTTACACTTCGGCTATCATTCGTTTGTCTTGCACCGTGGGCCATTTGAGACATTGAGTGCGGAACCTCCAAGGGGCCCTTCAACCTTTATTATAATACACCTCATGTAAAATATGTGCCTTGTTTGGCCTAGGTATGACTGGACTGGAATCATTTGAAAACCATGGTGGCAACTGTTATTGAGGTTTGGTTTCAGCACCCACAAAAGACAACTGAAACAATTTGATACATTCTATCCTCTATAGACATTTAACTATATAGGCCCTGTGGGTGGGGGCAATCCATGTTTCGTAAATATCTCGAACGAAACTTGAGAGCCATAGAATACCACCACAGTATCCAGAGCTTGTCGCAGGAGGCGACTAAATCTGGTTGGATCGCTGGGCTGACGACCCGCATCCGTAAAAAAACAATTACAGTTAAAAATGTCAACAAAAACAAAAAAATCGGATACCGCCTAAATAACAATGACCCCCCGCTTAAGTACCCGGATACGAGATTGAGGATCAGCACGTGGAACGTGCAGTCACTAAGAAAACCTGGCGCGTTGGACGGCCTTTTCACATGTATGAAGGAGTATCGGCTGGAACTCGTAGCGCTCCAAGAAACTCGATGGCCTAAAAGTGGAGTCCATGTGTCCCAAGGCTATACGTTGCTACACAGTCGAGATGGCCTCGGAAATCTTTGAGTTGGCTTTCTCATTGGGCCGCAGGTAAAAAAGGCTGTGTTGGACTTCCAAGCAGTCGATAATCGAATATGTAAGCTTCGCTTGCACATGAGATTAGCCAACCTGTCAATTGTATGTGTACATGCGCCCACTGATGTAAGCCAACCCCAAGATAAAGACTCATTTTACAATAATTTGATAATCTGATGGGCTCTATACCTGAGCACGATATCAGATTGGTGATTGGTGACTTCAATGCTAGAGATGGCAGAAATCAGACCGACTTATGTAACAACATAGGTCCGCACTCCCGACACGAAACTGCGACCGAAAATGGGGAAAAAAATGATGTACTTTGCGATCGCACATGATCTCCAAGTGGCAAGTACATTCTTTCCCCATAAAAACATCCATTTGGAAACATGGACACATTCACGTCCCGAAACATCCCGAAGCCAAATTGACCATGTGTTGATTTCAAAAGACCAGGCTCGGGTTGTCCAAGACGTGAGATTGTATCGGTCGTCAACCAAATTCGTAGGCAGTGACCACTTTATGGTTGCTGCAAAGCTACGATGGAAATTTTCGTACAAGTCAAGGAGGACAGGAGAATATAAAACGCGATTCTCCTGTGAAGGTCTGATAAATAAAGAAACGCAACGAAAATATCAAGATCTTGTCAGCAATAGCATTATGCAATCCAATTACCAATCTGATGATGTGAACAGTGTCTGCGAAGTATTGAAAACCTCGGTTGTCGATGCTGCCCAGCACACCCTCGGTATAGTGAAAACTAAGCCCAAAAATGATTGGTTTGATGAGGAGTGTCGTCTTGCTGTTGAGCAACGTAATATAGCCCACAATGAAGCGCAGACTCGGTTTACAATTGCAAGGAAAAACAAGGCAGTTCTTGCTAGGAGGACAGCTAAACGCATTTGTAGACAGAAGAAGCGCGAATGGTGGAAGGCCAAGGTCTTAAGAGTACAACAACTCAGCAATGAGCACAATTCGCGTGGTTTCTTTAAAAGAATCACCGAATTGCACCATACCTTAAGATCTCGGTCAACTGCCATTCGGGACCAGGATTGAAACCTCTGTGTTAACGACTGTGGTAGTCGATACATGGCGTGAACATTTTTCTGATCTACTTAATGTTCCACATGCATCACAAGCTGTGTTTGACTACCCTCAAATACAGACCGCGGAGATGTTCATTGAGGATCCATCCTATGAGGAATTCACAATGGCCATGCAGAGATTAAAGAAAAATCGTTCACCAGGGGTTGATTGCATTAATTCAGTGCTCTTGATATTCGGAGGGCTAACTTTGTGGAACTGTCTTTTCCACCTTGTTCGATTGGTATGGCGAAATGAAGTTATGCCTGATGAATGGAAAGTGGCCGCGTTATGCCCAATATTCAAAAAGGGTGATGCGAGAACTATCGCGGTGTAGCTCTCGTTTGCACAGCATACAAGTTACTGTCTTACATAATCTTGGGAAGAATTACTCCTTTAGCGGAGGAAATTGTCGGTGACTACCAAGGAGGATTTCGTCCAAATCGGTCAGTCACTGATCATGTTTTTTCGCTGCGGATGATTCTTTCCAAGTACTACGAAACATCTCGCGATGTTCATCAGGTATTCCTAGATTTCAAGGAAGCCTATGACTCGATCAATCGAGAAAGGCTATAGTATGTGCTTGAATATTTAGGAATACCGAAAAAAATATGTACATCTGTGTTAAATGACAGTAACGCAGTCAGTGCTGTGTCAAAGTTGAGAACAGGCTATCGAGAATTTTTGCAATTACTTCTGGTGTTCGACAAGGAGATGCGCTGTCCCCGATACTTTTTAATCTCATGTTGGAATACATCCTTCGTAAAAGTGAAACACCTCAGGACAATATCTTATTCCGACAAACCAATCAACTTATGCAGATGATATCTGTGTGATTGGATTAAATGGCAACGGAGCGAAAGAGATTCTTGATCCACTGGAACAGTTTTCAGCTTCCATTGGTCTCAAAATCAATGAGTCCAAACAAAATATCTGATCTCTGGTTTTTGAGACCAAGACGCAATTGATTTCAGTAGTGGAAACCACACGTTTGAAGGAGTGATGAGATTCAAGTATCTTCGATCTCTCATTACTCACGATAATAGTGTGGGCGAAGATATCAAGGTTCGGCTTGCTGCTGGCAATCGGGCTTTGTATCCTCTACGTCCACTGCTGAAATCAAAATATCTTCCAAATACGGATAAGCTGAAACTGTACAGAGTGTTGATCAGACGCGTTGTCATGTATGGATGTGAGAATTGGACCTTGACGGATGAATACGAAATATGGCTTCTGTCATTCGAGAGAAGAATCATGCGTGTGATATATGGCCCAAAACGCGACGTCGATGGCACATACCGAGTTCTATTCAATCACGAGATCAGGAATTTAATGCAAATTCCTGATATCGTGCATGAAATTAAAGGACAACGAGTACGCTGGCTCGGTCACGTTCTGCGTGCTGATCCGAAACGAATGATACAGCGATCTTTAAAGGGAGAACCGAGTTTCGGTAGGCGTAGAGGTCGCTGTCGGCGACGATGGCTCCACGGCGTAGCGAGCGATCTGGCATCTGCAAACTGTCTACAACGGTTTGAAGAGCTAGCTCGTGATCGAAACCGTTGGAGTCAGATTGTTGACACGGTACGGGCCAATAATGGCCTGTAAAAACCGAAAAAAATAGACATTTTACATAAGTAAATTATATAGAAAATAGTTATCTGTTTAAAATCATTGGCTTCTTGATGTACACAATAGTTTATGTTTCTGATTGTATGCGATCAATACTCTGCGAGCACAAAATTCAGATAAGTACAATGGCTCTCACTTACTTACGCCCTGTTTTAAGCCGTTACATAGCCAAATCGAGGACTTACGGTTATAAGTTCGATTTACGTAGATTGAATCATAACTTAATCCCAGTCTATTATAGTACTGACATGAAAGATGGGTCGGCCCATTAATTCTTCACTCCATAGTCCATCAAGGGTCATAGTTGTGTTCATTCACACCACCGATCGTAAACTTGGATGGTGAGAAATCCATTTTGCGCCCTGCTCCTATCGGAATTAAAACCTGGTACATCGGCCTCCAACTGCCGTAGCGCAGTTCTTTGACGAATTCGTTTAGTGGGATCATATCGTTCTTAGTTTCTAATAGTTGTGCCGGTATTCGTAAAGTTTTAACATAACTCTCTCCAGCAGCAATACCGATAAATGATGATCCTGTGTTGGACTAGGTTATATATACCATAAGAGACTTCTGTTGATTGAACTAGAACCGGAGTTATCATCAGTAAGGGAGCTGGATGGTGTTACTAAGGATTACATCACCTTATTTATCCATCTATTCCAAAAATGAACGAGAATGAAAGCCACTGTTGTAATGAATCAGTCACTGTTATAAAGGAGTCATGGAGAGTAAAGTTGAGAGGTCTCCGTTCTCGATTTCGTAACCTTTCTTTATCGTAACTTCGAACAAGCTTCGATGACTCGACAGGGACTGGTACTCATCAAGAAGCAAACGTAATGCGCATAGAAGATATCGTAACCAAAGAACGGATCCTATGGGCAATTGAAGGGTTCAAACCCTATAAATCGGCGGGCCCTGACCGTATTATTCCCGCGGAGCTTCAGAACAACTCGAGGATTATGCTCCCCTGGTTGGAGGTAATCTTCAAAGGGTGTTTAAAACTTGTCGGTATTCCGCGGGAGTGGATGGAGGTCAGAGTGATTTTTATTCCGAAAGCGGGTAAATGCTCGCAGGGCTACCCAAAAGACTTAAGACCAATAACTCTATCATCCTTTCTATTGAAAACCGTGGAAAGGCTGATAGATATCTACATACGCTTAAAAATTAGACCTAGTGACTGGGCTCAGACTCAGCACGCTTACTGTAAAGGGAACTCTGTGGACACAGCTCTGCATGCCCTGGTAAGTACAATTGAGAAATCATTATTCTCGCAAGAGTTTTGTATGGTGGCGTTTCTTGACATTGAAGGAGCCTTTAACAATGTAAGGAAGGAGGCAATTCTGGAGGGATTGTCGCTACTAGGTGTGGATTACCCTATAAGTAGGTTAATCAATCATATGTTTGAGTGCAGGATGATTAACTCAGAGCTAGGGGAATCCACCATCAGGAGACGGGTGACTAGGGGAACCCCACAGGGAGGTGTTCTGTCTCCTCTGCTCTGGAACATAGCAATCAATGAGCTGCTATTAAAGCTGGAGAGAGAAGGGATCGGAGTGATTGCTTATGCAGATGATGTAGCGATAGCTGTCTCTGGGAAATACATAAGCACAGTGGCGGAGGTAATCCAAAATGCCCTCCTAATTATAACGAGGTGCGCCACCAAATGTGGACTGGCAATTAGCGCGTCTAAAACTGAATTGGTACTATTTACGAGGAAATATAAAATCCCTGTACTAGATCCACCTCTCCTAAATGGTAACAGACTAGCTTTTACGGACAAGGCAAGATTTCTAGGCGTAATCTTGGACAGTAAGCTAAGCTGGAAGCCCAACATTCTGGAAAGAGTAAACAAGGCCAATATAGCTTTGTACTCGTGTAGGAACGCCATCGGAAAGAGATGGGGCCTGACGCCGGAGCTGGTACACTGGCTATACACTTCCGTAGTAAGACCTGTACTTATGTATGGGGTGAGCGTGTGGTGGCCAGCTCTTGATAAAATAACATACAGGAAAAGGATTGAGAAGGTGCAAAGAACGGCCTGCATGCTTATAAGCGGGGCACTGAGGACAACACCTACAAGTGCCTTAGAGGTCTTGTTTCACCTTCTCCCCGTGGACATTTATGGTAAGCAGATGGCGGCGATTACGGCCACTCGACTATCAGCCATATCTCAGTGGAAATGTCTTCAAATAGGACACTCGACGATAGTCAGATCGCTGAGGAAAGAACTGGCGAATATTGACTATGTTACACCGACTCTGTGCTTCGAGAAAAGGTTCGAAACCACCTGCCCTTCAAGGGAATCCTGGAGGAGCGGGTTGGCAGCTGAAACGGGAGCATTGCAGTTCTTTACGGATGACTCCAAGCTAGACGGTAAAGTAGGAGCTGGAGTCTTCTGTGATAAACTAGAGGTAGATATAGCAGTTCGCCTCCCTGATCACTGCAGTGTGTACCAGGCAGAAGTGATAGCGATTGAAGAGGTCCTGAACTGGTTGAAACATAATGTGGTATCCTCGACTGATATCGCAATTTATGTGGACAGTCAGGCGGTAATCAAGTCGCTGGGTTCTGTTTCTCTAACGTCTAGAGTGGCGTTGGGTTGCCGCTCGTCTCTTAATGAGATGAGTGAGCATTTCAACATCCAGGTAGTCTGGGTCCCCGGCCACTCAGACGTTATGGGAAACTGCAGGGCGGACGCACTAGCGAGGCACGGTACAACTCTCCAACTGCTACCGGAAAGGGCGAAGTTGGGGAGACCCATTAACGCACTAAGGACTGTGCTTAAAAAAGAGGCGGAAGCCTCTGCGAACAATAGGTGGACGAACACCCTCTCATGTAGAGTGGCAAGACAAGTCTGGCCAAAGCTGAACTTGAAACGCTCAAAGGCACTTATCTCCCTGCGAAGACGTGAACTTAAAACGATCGTGGGGATACTCACAGGACACTGCCTTCTTGGAGAACATGCGAGAAGGCTGGGTCTGGAAGTAAATGACTTTTGCAGAAGCTGTAGGGACGAGGAAGAGACGTTAGTCCACCTCCTATGCTCATGCCCGGCTTTGGCACACAAAAGACATGAATATCTGGGTAAGTTTTTAATGGACTGTCTTTCCGATCTCGAGAACTGTAATGTGCGAGACTTATTACGCTACGTAAGCAGCTCTAACTGGTTCTCTAAGGGTTAAAAGGGGAGTAAGATCCTGTGGTATCACAACGGACCGTTGCCGGTCTAAGTGTGCTGTAGCAGCCACTCAACCTAACCTAACCTAACCTTTATCGTAACTTTTCTATCCGGTTCTGTGACTGTTCATATTTTAGAACAGAAGTTAAATATTTGGGCAGTTGTGAAAACATTTCTTGTCCTGTGTGTACAACCTCCTCGCATTCACTACTGCTAATTATTATCCAGGCATACTGTACTGCGCTGAACAAGTTAGTCTTAAACAAAACCCCCGGTGGAACAGAGGATTCTAAAAGATAAATGATGTGGATAACTAATCTTTAATACGCGGACTGTGAATGCCGGTTGACCTCAGTTTTAACTGGCATTGCTAGAGTAATCAAGGTGTCGAATGATGGAGTATATCTGATAGGGAGTCATAACTGGTGGTTCGTCGTATGGAATACAAGGAGTTTAGCACTATATCTACTGGGAACATCTATTTTGTTGAGGATCTGGAACATTGGATTAGAACCTTATACGCAGTAAATGGTGTAGCCCAAAATACCCTTAATGATATTCTCAGGGATATGCCTGTGGATGAGAATTTCTCTTCTTGTCGAAACTACAAGTGGAAGATGGTTCGGAAAGTATCAAAGTATAAGTATGGTCCTTATAAAGAAGCCATGAACAGCTCGCAATATAATTAGTCCTATCCCAAAACACGTGGAAAACTTAATTTAAAAATTAGCCGATTAAGTAATGAGCATTTTCTCATTCCATACTTCATCTCTAGGAATTTAGTTCATGTCACAGTAGAGATTGCAAGGAAAAAAGGCAGTAAAAGTAGACCAACTTTGGTCAGTACCATCCTGGGCCTAATCATAGCTCATCCTAGTGATATCCACGCTGGTAAATAACTGGCATGCTGTGATGAGACATCGCTGTCTGATCTCATGCATATCAAATTTGATCTAGCGATCATATAAATGCAACAGGAATCCATGGCTCGCAGATCTACGAAAAGAACAGAACCTCGAATTAAGAGAGAACATGGTAAATATTCTATGAGGGAATTGGCTTTCATCAAAATTAATAGACCTCCATCAAAAGGAAGATGAAGCTTTATGAAGGACCGAGAGGAAGCTATTAGGATACTCTAAGAGTACCAGTTTTACAGGGTATTCGTTGACTTCGTACCAGTCAGACAGCAAAGACATACTTTTGAAATGATTTTGCACCTCGTAGTAGGATACAGTCTGTCGGGATAAAACGTTAAATCCGAAGGTGTTCAATGGGTAATAAACTCATTCAAATCTCCGATAGTATTTTTCTGCTTCCTTATCTAGGCCATATCGTTAGAGAAAATTCTTTAAAATTAGCTATACCCGAATTCTCTTGAAGGCGATGGAGGAGGTATTGGGTCATTATATTAGAGAACCTTACTCTATAAATCAACTCCATAAGAACCAATTCGCGTATCAATGTGGTAAATTTATCGTTTTTAAGAGGATTTGAAGTCACATTATGACTTCTAATTCTCTTAAAAACGAATTCGTCCCATCAGCTATATTGAGATATGATTCAGTTATCGTTGATACCGTGACGTGCTATCCATAAGGAAATGCATTTTATCTCCTTTACTATAGCCTTTGGTGATCGATGAGCTAAGAACTAGACTAAGTAAGTTATGGTTGTACTTAGAGACTAACACCAAAGATGATCTACTTGTCACATTTAACAATTATCTTAGGTCACCTATTCCTCATTGGTATGGTAGTTTGCATTGGATCAATGCAAACATGTCCAACATGAATTATGCGGGCCTAACTATTTGTGTGGCCTCTACTACATTTCCATACCAAAAAGGAGGTATGACTTAACAGCATTGAAGATGCAATCTTGGGGAAAACGAAAAACAGGTAATCTAGTGTGTCATCTTTGCGGATGATAACCAACGTTTTTCAAATAGAAATGGTGGTTTAATCGAAAGTCTTAACAGTGCAAGATTGAGTGCCTTTACAGAAAACACACTTGGAAGCACGAAGCAGAAAGCACAGCTTGTCTGGAACAACTGGGCTAATTCCTATGGAAAAAATGAAACCGCTGAAAATTGAGTAGTGTGGCACAGTTATTCGTTAAATCTAAACCTATCTGCAGAGTGATTAAAAGACACCGCAACGTAATGTTCTGAGGCTAAGTAGTCTTGACGATTGATCTCTCCTATGTTTGATAGAACCAAGGTTTCCTTGTACTCAGTAAACCTCAGTTTCATTACGAATCACATTGTCTTAAGATACCACCTTTAGAAAATGGAACATAATGCTTCCGACTGATGTATGTTTTGAGAGTAAGAAGTGGAATCTGTCGAATATGAAATGAACCATTATGCAGCTTCAACTCTTGTCTGCATACAACTGCCCAAATAGATTTATGTCTACTTGGTGTAGACAGATAGGTGCGTAGATAACCAACGAGTCGTATAGTAGGATAAATTAAAAGCCATAATACATGGCACGACAGATATATCAGGGCTCGGTACTCTGCGACTCAAACAAGTAAAAGTAGTTCTTAAAGGTAATAAAAAGAATTTCTTAAAAACCAAACTGACTTAGCTCTTAAGTGATATGGAAAAACATAAAGGGAAATGAGACAATGTAACGGTCAGTTCAGGTTCGTTCTAAGCGGAAACCAATATTAAGTAACGATAGAACTTGCAATCTCTCAAACAAATCAGGGTTTTATTCACTTTTGGCAAAACAGAATGTGCAACAGCCATTTAGATGAAAATTCACATTTGTTTATTGGTGAGTGAAGTTTGTTCCGAATATTACTTAATATAAATGAGGTCAGCTAATATATTTAAGGTTATATATATACTTCCCAAACATGGCAAATGGCAAGAAGTTCAGTTTCAATCTCGTATATATATTTACATTCATATTAGGACATATACTCTGAAATATAGACAGTGAACTATAATATATACCTATTGTGACCTACAATAATATTTGTACCAATCTGATTGGCCAATGACTCTAGCTGGTAGTTGTCCCAAACTTCAAATACATCACAGCCTTTCTCGCTCACACTTTGTCAATACTAACATCAAATTGATTTTAACAAACCCTATGTCTATCGTTCCTCTGGTCGGTTTCACGTAAACTTAGGTGATTTTCTTGAAAAACTACCAGGTTGGTAAAGTTCACATAAAAAATTGATTCGAACAACAGTTCAAATAAAATCTCCACTAGTGGTAAACACTGTAATTAAAGTGGAATGAAAAAGTCCCAAAATCTTCAAGAATTCAAACCGGAAAAAATACTGTTGTTAAATCATCAAATGGGCTTATTAACGTGTCTAGAAGAATATGGCTATATACTATATTAGCCACATTTGACAACATCAAGTGGTTCCGATCGAATCACACTTTCGATACAAACCAAAGACACATTTTTTAAACTAGGCATAACCAACGGTCGGTATATGGACCCGAAACCCCAATGCATTTTTAGTAGCTACATTTTTATGGTTTCTAGTTTAAATCTGATATGCACGTGATCAGACAGTGATGCTTCATCAGATACATGCCAGTTACTGATGGATCTAATGAGGATGTTTTTGGCAACACCTTACATTTTATCAGGTACGCTCAAGAGTACTTTCATTGATTTTTTCTCGAGTTCTTTGTCCATCTCGTCGCCCTCGCCCGACCTCTCCACCGAAGAAGTCCTTATGTGATGTACTATTATCCTAGGTGAAATCCTAGCTACCAGCAGTCACCGAGAGAAGCTTATATATATAGTTGTGATCATTTATAACCCCTGGCTACAGCGTAAAATATAACCAGCAAACAATCACGGGAGTAGATTATGGAACCGAGGACAACCACCAGACGAAAGATTTTCAGGGTCTTAATTGACCGACAATAATAGTTGCTTTCCAATCGAACAACCGCTAGTACCCGCTAGAGAACCGCTAGTAGTTCGGTTCTTATCTTTGCTAAAATTACTTATGATAATTAAGCAAAGATAAGAACCGTAATTAACATTTAGGTTTCCCGGATGGACATTTCTGTTGAGAACTTCTTTCATTCTTTCGAAACTTATTATTTGCATAGACTTAGTTTTCTTGTGATGTTTTTTCTCACCTGCACATCAACGAGACATTGATGAAATTACTTATCTCCATTGCCAGCCTTTTGTAATGTGGATAAAACAAAATAACCAAATTATAGCCAAATAAATATAGTTCATATTAGTTTCCACTTCTCAGTTTCTGGTTGAGTCCTGATTGTTTGTCGCTGCTGTTGTATCAGCTCGTTAATGAATTATTGATTTGCTGCTGATCAACTGACGTGACTAAGTTGCATCGGGATCGGAGTCATGTTGGGCTACTTCCATCAATAATCGGCACCGAACGAACAATTCTAACTTTGTCGAATTCGAACTTTCACTACATCTGAGCAACCAGACCTAACCAATGGTCGGCATATGGACCCGAAAACTCAGTGTAGTTAACCGACGACGAATTGATAAATTAGGTCAAGACTTTCTTTTACAGTAGTAATAATGTTATTGTATTGTGATATCTAGTACGTCAAGTAAGGAAGGCTGCTGAAGAGACTAAAGAAAAATCACGAGCAAAATAACAAACATACAATCTATAAAGGATTATACTGATCAATAGTAACAACGGATGGAGCACAGTTTAAGAAATGGAAAAAATATTTCAACAGTGCCAAAAATTTCTGGCCATCAATGACACCAATAATGAAATTAGCAACACCCATCCACTAAGCGGGAATTTAAAAGTGTCATTGTAAAGCTGAAGAACAATAAGGCTGCTGGGCCAGACAGTATAACCAGCGAAATATTCAAAGGACGTTCATCTAGAGCTGCATGACACTAACACCAATAATCCATGAAGTGCAAAATTATGTCAGAATATCGCAAAAAATGGAAGGAAGGTTTGACAATTACAATCCCCAAGAAGAATCGGCTGAAAAGCCTCTACAGGAAAAAACAAGGCCGGAGACCTTGCCGTAATTGAATCCCAACCGGCAATGATGTTGTCATTACGAACGATGAAAAACTGATGGAGCAAATAGCTGCTCCACGAAGAAAGTTGCATACTCGTTACTAATGAAGAAGAATAACGCATGAAGTACTTCACAGAACATTACTTCTACTTCGAAAATAAACCAACGAACATTTGTGTAACACGAATTACCTGGGAATGACCAGAAGAATTCCGTGACACGTCAGCAAGCTCATCCACGAAAAACCACGGATTGGTGGTACTAATAAAATCAATTATCGAAATCAAGAAATTCGCTTTGCAACTAAAAACATGATATTTCGAAAATTAAAATTATAGTTCTTGTAATAAGCATATTTTGTTTGACTTAAGAAGAACTAAATCTTGAAATTATGCTAATAGTTTCAAATCATAACAGAAACGCTTTGCAATTTATGATCAAGAACTGCAAAATCTCATTTCTATAATTTTCCTCTCATAAAATGACGACGATCGCTTTAATTAAAGCGATTTCGCTTAGTTATGAAATATAAGGTTTTAAGGACATTGTTAAATTTTCTAAAATCAAGAAACACAATTTTGTTTTTAGAAATAACCGTTTTTGGAAACAACCGTTTTATTTTTTTTCCTCAAATGTACGTTAGTTGAATTTTAGTTGCAATGAAGTGTTTGATCCTAATGGTATTTTTTTGTGTTCAGTAAATATTAAATAGAAAAATTTAAAAGTGAATATAGTGAATTTATTAAATCTTTTTATAATCTATTATAAATTTTGAAACTATTCTAAAGTGTAGTTTGTTTGGGTGATTTTTTCTAAATAAAACTTATAATATATAAAATAAATTCGGTGCTTGGCATTTAGCATTTTTATATGAGTTATATGATTATAATATCAATTATACATATTAAATAAAAAGATGGCTGATCAAAATGCTCTAGAGGAAGATGAGAGCTTCGGCTTTAGTAGTATTGTTTTACCGTTATCAAACCATGCCACTGTAGTACCTGTATTTAACTACGAGCCTATGAATTCTATAATTATTGATTTAAATGAATCAAATACCAAATGTCGTGAGCAAAATAGTTTGGTGTATGATGATGAATTAAAGCAATTGGTGTATAGTTGGAATTTAACAAACCCTGATTGGATTTTTAACATATTGACCGTGGCCCTATTCTGGTTTTCCCTGGGAATTGGGAAAAAAAATATTCCCAATTCCCAACTATAATAATTCCCAATATTTTATTCCCCAATTCCCAAAAATGTATTCTGGCGTGCTGGGAATTATTTCCCCTCTGTGAATCACATAGTTTTAAATGTTCGCCACTAGAGTACCTTTTTCATAGTTTTTTCATGGTGCGCTGTGTTATTATGTTTGAATATGATTTAAATATTGACGGATGAATAACAAATTTAAAAAAAAAATATGTGTTTTCGCTTTTGAATAACAATTAAACATTTTTTAGGATCGGAATTTTTTTCTACATTCACTATTTATTTTGATTATTAGTATTTATGAATGAGCTAATTTTTTTATATTTTAGGGCAGATAAGGCGAAATTTACAAAAAATAGGTGTTTTTGCTTTTAAGAAATAATAAAAAATTATTTAAATTTATGCTCTTGTATTATGATTATGAGTATTTTACCATAAGAAATATGAATTCCCAACAATTTTAATAGGGAAAAATAAACGTCAAAACTGTTATAATTGGGAATTATTTTTTCCAAACGAAATATTTTTCCCAATAGCCAGAATACATTTTTGGAAAAAATAATTCCAAACTGTTATAAAAACGTCAAAAATTCCCAATTCCCTGGGAAAACCAGAATAGGGTCACTGGTAAGTAAATAAAACCACAATCTTTTCAATACATAATATATATATAAAGGGTGTTTTTTTAGGAGGTTTGTTTTTCCGATAGATGTCGTTTTATTTTATGACAGTTGTTTTGACAGCTCAAAGTGGCATTTCTACTCAGTATTGTTTGGCAAATCATTATGAATAGGTTAACTCCAGAACAACGTTTTCAAATCGTGGAAATTTATTTTCAAAATCAGTGTTCAATTAAAAATGTTTATAGAGCACTTCGTGAATTTTATGGTGCACATAATCGTCCGTCAGAGACCACCATAAAGAACGTAATTACCAAATTTCGGTCTACATTCACTCTTTTGGATGCCAAGCCACCGACAAGAATGAGAAGAGTTCGTATAGAAGAAAATATTGCTGTCGTTGAGGCCAGTGTCGAAGAAAACGACAATTTATCGATTCGTCGTCGTGCTCAGCAAATTGGACTTTGTCCATCGACTTTATGGAAAATTTTACGTAAAGATTTGGGTTTGGTGCCATACAAAATTTAATTGGTGCAAGAATTAAAGACCATCGTTTGCGCCGTGAATTCAGTGATTGGTCGTTAAATCAATTGAGCGAAGATCCATTTTTTTACCGTAAAATTCTCTTCAGTGATGAGGCGCATTTTTGGTTAAATGGATACGTCAACAAACAGAATTGTCGCATTTGGAGCAAAGATAATCCACACGCCGTTCAAGAATTACCAATGCATCCTGATAAATGTACTGTTTGGTGCGGTCTATGGGCTGGTGGGATCATCGGTCCATATTTCTTTAAAAATGAGGAAGGACGACGCGTTACCGTGAATGGAAATCGATACAGAACCATGTTAAATGAGTTTTTGTTGTCAAATCTTGAAGATATGGATATGGATGAAATGTGGTTTCAACAAGATGGTGCCACTTGCCATACAGCACGTGAAACAATCGACTTATTGAAAGAAACTTTCAACGACAACATTATTTCGAGAAATGGTCCGGTGAATTGGCCTCCGCGTTCGTGCGGTTTGACGCCACTCGATTTCTTTTTGTGGGGATACGTGAAGTCATTGGTTTATGTGGATAAACCTCAATCGATTGACGCTTTGGAAACCAATATTCAACGTGTCATTGCTGACATACGCCCTCAAATGCTTGAAAAAGTGCTGGAAAATTGGACCTCCAGAATGACATTTGTGAAAAATAGTCGTGGTAGCCATATGCCAGAAATTGTGTTTAAATGTTAAATGCCAAAAAATTATCTACCAAATAAAAAAAAATTTTGGTCATTTCATAATTTTATATGTGTTTTATTCAAAAAAAAAATCGGCAACCTCTTAAAAAAACACCCTATATATATATATATATATATATATATATATATATATATATATATATATATATATATATATATATATATATATATATATATATATATATATATATATATATATATATATATATTTATCGAGATTAATACAAATAATAAATATTCATTAATTACAGAAAGAGGTTTGAAAATAAAACATTTAAAATTGCTTCAGAAACATCATGTGGATGAGTTGTTACCAAAATCAAATTTAATAGATCGTATTGAATTCGATGATGCAATCAAAATTTGGAAAAGAAATAATTATGCAGGTTCGACACACAGCATTCGGTCTGAAAGTACCTTGTCAATGAATTCTGATGTGGCCAAACAATTTTTTTCTGACAGTGATGAGCCTTTGTCGCCAAATATTGAAGTAAGTCTATTTATTTATTATTTTATAGTGTAAGTTTTACTTTTAGATATTTATTGTTTAAAAATTAGTTAAATAATGAGCCATCGTGATAAATAGACACTTTTTCGAAGTATTAGCGTTTTTACGAAATTTATGCTACCAAATTAGTTCAAAAAAAATAAATTTATCCTATAACTTTTTAATTTATGTATCAAATTAAACAAATTGATGCTTTGACTTACTAAAACGAAGTTAACATAAAGATTTGAGTTAACATTTTTCAAAAAATTTTATTAAAAAATAATTTAAAATTTAAACTATAATATGAATATAAATTTATATGAACATGTACATTATAAATATGAAGACTATCTTAAATCAACTACTGAATTATAATTTAAACGAAATCATTGTTTTATTCTAATTTTATTTTCTAAATAAAAATTAGATATTTAAAAAAAAATTTCTAAATAAAAATTAGATATTTAAAAAAAACAAGTACGGAAATATTTTAATTGATCTTTATAACAAGAATATAAATAAATTAAATGAACTTCAACAAAACAAGATTTGTGATGCAATACTTGACTATTATTCAAACAAAAATAAAAAAATGTCTCATCGTGATATGCAGTTTTATGCGGAGGAAATTCACCGACTACAAAGTGTACCAAGCAAGTTGTTTTTTTTTTTGTAAAATTATAATCATATACAAGAACTCAATTTTTACTACGGTGTTTTACATAAATATTACTAACGAGGTTTTATAAAATCAATATTTACAGGAAGCTTACTACCAAACACGAGTTACTGGAAATTCAAAAGGAAAGCTGTTTAACAAGCAACGAAATGTTTTGCATAAAATTAAAAAACTTTCTTATCCAATGAAGAAAGATCAGTTGCTTGAAAAGGACAACCAAACAGAAAATGTTCTTGAGTCCGATGAAGATAAGTTATTTTTACAACGTCACTCAGAACCATGGGGAAAAAATTGAAATGTTATGGCAAAAAACATCTATATACCGATGGTCAACAACCAAAAAACAAACGTTTAAAGAACTCCTGGAAGAGTGGCCTCTTTTAAAAGATGCAAGAGCGCCATCTTTGGTAAGAGATGGTTGAATAACTGATATTCTAACATTTAATGGTTATTATTCTTTTACTAGTATGAGATCGACTTTGCGATACTGTACCCATCAAAAAAACACAAATTGAAAAGTTCAAAGAAATTTTTCGTTAGTATCTTGTAAAAACATAGATATTTCACAAATAAGTTGTGAATGGACTGCCGAATTTCATAAAATTATTTTATTTCATTAAAAATGTTAGTGAAATTTTGAAAAGTTCAGTAGTTACTCGTGATGCTAATCTTTTAAAACAAATTTCTACATTAGAAATAAAGTGTAACACAATTTTAGAAATATTTAAAACTGAGAAGAAGTGTGTTAAATACGTAATTGACATAGATTTATTTAACTTTCTATTTGCATTTACAATTAATAATCAAATCAGTGAAATTACTCATAAAAACATACCAATTTTAACAGAAGAAAAAATATCTGGAATTTTAATGCCACTAAAATTTCAATTACTCAAAAATTTTGAAAGCCCTGGAATGCTCGAACAAACATAAAATCGATTAATGTATCTTGAAAACTGTGATCAACTCATAAATATTGTGAATGGTTCAGTTTGGAAAACTATCCAATATAATAGTAATCAAATAATCTTACCTTTCATTCTCTATGTAGATGGTTTTGGAATTAACAATGTTCTAGGTTCACACGCTGTGCTTTATATTATTCAATTCCTGTCATACCAGAGCAAAATTTATCAATATTAGATAATATTTTCTTAGCATCCATTTTTAAATCGGAAGATCTTAACAGTTTTGGTAATGAAAAGTGTGTCTACCCGTTGGTTGTAGAATTGAACTCATTATATGAAAATGGAATTACTGTTACAGTAGGAAATAAAGAAATTTGTCTTAAGTTTAGAGCGCCTGTTATTTTAGGAGATAACCAAGGTTTAAATGGAATTCTAAGGATGATTAAATCTTTTAATTCTGGATTTTATTGTAGATGTTGTTCGATAACAAGCGAACAAATGAAAAGGGACATTTTTAAGTATAATGATTTTTTGAGAACTGAAGATGATTATAATAAGAAGTTATTGTCTCTAACTAAAATAGAATTACAAGAAACTGCTGGTATTAAAGAGAATTCTGTACTCAACCAAATAATAAATTTTCATGTTACCAATAACTTTTCCTTCGATATTATGCATGACATATTCGAAGGAATATGCCACTATGGTTTAAGTAAAATATTGTTATATTTTATTGTTGAGAAACAATATTTTTTTTATTTAATTCTTAAATTATCGCAAACAACACTTTGTTTATGGAAATTCTGAAATTAATAATAAGGGAGAACCTATAGAAATAGATCATTTGAAAAATAAACATTTAAAAATGACTGCTCGGGAAATGCAAACTTTTGTATTTTATTTACTTTTAATGATTGGTGATAAAGTACCACTAAATAATTCAGTTTGGTTGTTTTTGGGTATTTTATTAGATTTAATTAATACTCTTCTTTGCCCTTATTTCAATTCTGAATTATTAATTAAATTAGAAAATTTAATTGCTGATTATAATAAACAATACCAAAATGTTTATTGTGATCTATTTCATTTTAAGGTTCATTACGTGGTATCTATTAAAAAACTTGAACCATTAAAATATCTCTCATCTATGAGATTTGAGGCTAAACATCAGCAACTTAAAACATATGCTTCTAGTACAAAATCGCGAAAAAACATATCGCTTAGTTTAGCTTTAAAGTGTGCACTTAAGTACATGAAGCCGGTTCTCAATCACTCGTTTACTGATGCGAAAATATATTTTGATCCCAACCAAGAAACACCACTAAATTTAAAAGACACTCATTATTTTCAATTTATAAAAATAAATAAATTGCAATTGCATTCACCACATTATCGACTTCCCAACTGCTGTTATAAAGGCACAAAATACCAAGTCGGATACTTTTTAAATAAAACATTATAAGATGCTAACGTAGAACTTTTTGAAATTATTGATATAATTAATGAACAATCCAATTATTTTTTTCAGTTTTTCTTTATAAAACTAAATTTAATTTTCATTTAAAAAGTTATGAGGTAGTTGAAAAATTAAATAAAGTTTACATATATGAGACTGAATACTTTAAAAGTCCACCAATACATTTACAATTTTAGAAAATAAGAAATATTTTAGAGTAAAAAAATATTTTGAATTAAACTGTTAATTTTCTATTATAATTATTAAACTGTTTAAATGTTATATACAAATTAAATGTAAAATAAATTGAATTAATTAAACGAAGTTAAATTGTTTTATTAAATAAAAGAATTTAATGAAATCTTAAATAGATTTTACATCAAGATTTAGTTTTTCATATAAGAAGACGACAAACGTAAGATGATTATGCTTCGAAATAAGATTTACAAGTTTTTCGTTCAAGCGAAATTATTTTACTATTTAAGAAATAACAATCTTAATTTTGAAATTTTTCGCTTACCGATAAAATAAAAAAAAAGATTGAATGGAGAAAACCAACTTTTGTATTAAGATGAAAATATCACGTCGATAAATCTAGAATTTTTGAATTAAAGCGACTATCTAATAAAAAGAAGAAAACAAATTCTTAGTCAAAGGCGAATAGAATTTAAATAATTTTAATAATTTTTAAACCGATTCTTCTTGTTATGAAAACCCTATCGTATGGGATCAAAAATATACCGAAAAAATTTTACATGAAATCGAAAAATACTTAATATTTTTCTGTGTGTACGAAGCCGCTTGAAAATTTTTGAACAGCAGATAGAATAACAGAAGACTACTGATTTGACATATTTAAATACGTTGCTCAGTCAAACAACTATAAATATAGAAACTGTAGCAGCACTAAGAAATCTTCACGATTCAGCAATTGAATATTTGTACGGAATACGTAACGTAGGGATAACTATTGAGTCGTGAAACTCAATAATAATCATGACCTTGGCTAAAAAACTGTCCAACGAGTCATGGTGACTCTATGAGATCTCCTTAGAGAATCCAAAATAATTCCAAACAACAATAGACATCTAATTGCGATGCTTCAGTATGTTTGCAGAAGCTTTTTATCAGCAGAACAAGAAACATACGTTTGTAAGCAGAAGAACCAATGTAATATATGCAATGGGATGAATAACACAGGACTGCGCATTGATTCCAACGTAGACAAACAGCTAATATAGAAAAACTATTTAAAAACGCAAACAGCGTAAATTTTCCCAAGTAAGGGGAAAGCAAGCTCTCCAGGGTCGCCATTCAAATCCGATACCGACAAAACCACTGTGATGAAACTAAAAAGATAAAACAGAATCGGATTTTCCGAAAATTGAATGTTTAAAAAACTAAAAAAAACAATTTAAATAAAATGTAAGTGTAATGTATTTAAATAACAAATATTCATATTTAAATGATAATTATAATAAATTTATTTTAGGACTACAACAACATTTACATACATATATTGGACAACATTTCAACAAATTGTGGAATAGTATAACGGAATAGTTAAACATAAAAGATCGACCAATCAGACCAGTGATCGATTGAAAAAACAAAATAAAATTTAGCAACTTCAAGCCAATTCCGTAATCATTATAGCTAACTTCATGCTTATATTTGACAAATTCGACATAATAATTTCATAATAATCGACCAAATTAAAGCTGCGTCAGTTGGAACGGGAGGTACAGAATTCTAATCTTGATATAGTCTGTATGCAAAAAGGGATTTTTCACCATCAAATTACCATCAGTGGTATGAACAAACACATCAAGGTCCCCCTGTTGGAGTGCAGCATTCATGATACTACGTAAATCTGAAATATAGCCCTACGATCTCGCTTTGGCTATTAGAGCTTGAGGCGACTAAATCTGGTTGCATCGCTGAGCTGATGACCGGTATTTATAAATAAACTTAAATGTTAAAAATACAACAATAGCAATCAAATCGGATACCGCCAAAACAACAATGAACCCCAACTTCAGTACCCCGACACCAGATTGGCACGTGGAACGTGCGGTCACATATATGAAAGAGTATCGACTGAAATTTGTGATTCTCCAAGAAACTCGATGGCCTAAACGTAAAGACCAACGTGACCCAAGGCTATACAGTGAAGATGATCTCAGCAATCACAGATAAAAAAGCTGTGTTGGCCTTTCAAGCAGTTGATAATTGAATGTTTAAGCTTCGCTTGAACATGAGATTTAAACCAACCTGCCAATCGTCTGTGTTCATGCACCCACTGATGTAAACCAACCCCAGTATAATGACTTATTTTACAATAATTTGGATAATCTGAAGGAGCTCTATACCTATGCACGATGTCAGATTGATGACTTTAATTTTGATGATATAAATTCGTACTCCCGACATGAAACTGCGATCGAAAATGAAGAAAGTGATGTACTTTGCAATCACTCATGATCTCAAACTGGCAAGTACATTCTTTCCTCATGGAAACATCCACTTGGAAACAGTGTTAATTAACGGTAAAGGAGACAGGGAAAATTAACGGGCCATTGTAAAGCCCTGATGGAAATTTTCGAATAAGTCAAGGAGGTCAGAGGAATATAGGACGCGATTCCAATAAATAAAGAAACGCAACGAAAATATGAAGACCATGTCAGCAATAGCATTTTGCGATATAATTTTCCAGTCTGAAGTGAACATTAACAGCCTGGGAAGTATGGAAACCTCGGTTGTCGATGCCACCCAGCACACTCGGTATAGTGAAAACCAAATCCAAAAATGATTGGTTTGATGAGCAGAGTCGTCTACGGTTGAGCAACGAAATATAGCCCATAATGAGCGCAAACTCGGTTTACAACCGCAATGAGAAATAAGACGGTTCTTGCTAGGAGGACAACTAAGAGAATTTGTAGACAAAAGCGCGAATGGTCGAACGCTAAGTTCTTAAGAGTACAACAACTCAGCAAGGGGCTCAATTTGCGTGGTTTCTTTAAGTCACCAGATTGCACCATGCCTTAAGATCTCGGTCAATTGCCATTGGGGACTAGAATGGAAACCTCTGGGGTTACCATCAATGTGGTACTCGATACATGGCGTGTCCGTTTTCAGACCTGCTTAATGTTCCACATGTATCACAAGCTGTATTTGAATACTCTCAAATACACACCCCAGAGATGTTCATTGAGGATCCATCCTATGAGAAATTCACTATGGCCATGCAGAGATTTAAGAAAATCGTTCACCAGGAGTTGATTACATTAATTCAGAGCTCTTGATATTCGGAGGGCTAAGAATGGAAAAATGGAAAGTGGCCGCGTTATGCCCTATATTCGGGTGATTGCTTGAAATGCGAGAATCATCGCGGTATAGCTCTCCTTTGCACAGCATACAAGTTACTATCGTACATTATCGTGGGAAGAATTACTACTCTGGCGGAGGACGTTATAAGTGATTCCCAAGAAGGATTCCGTCCAAATCGGCCAGTGACTTCATGTTTTTTTCGCTACGGATGATCAAATACTATGAAATAATTCGGGATGAACACTAGGGAGTTTATTATGAAATATTTCCGAGTCGATCTAATAACCAGTCTAAAGAAGTGAAGCATCTGAGAAGTATTGACCTCGGTTTTCGATTCCACCCAGTACACTCGATATAGTGAAAACTAAAGACAAAAATGATTAGTTTGATGGGAAGTGTCGTAACACGGTTAAGCAAAGAATTATAATCATAGCCATAATGTAGTGCAAACATTTTTTACAATCGCAAGGAGAAATAAATAGGTTGTTGTTAAGAGAACAACTAACTGAATTTGTAGACAGAAGCACAGTGATCAATTAACAGATCGGAAATTTATGCGAATTTAATATCTTTCATGAAATTCGGACCAAATAATTCAGCCAATAGTTTAAGAAAAAGCCGCCATTCGTTTGGCGAAGAGGTAGCTGTCGGCGACAATAGCTCCACGACAGTGTGATCTGTGTAAAATAAATCCGAGTCGGACTTTTCGTTAACATATAAATTCGTGCTATTACGAAACTAAAAAGCAAAATCGAATTGGATTTTTTTTCCGAGTGCACAAGACAGAATCCGAGTGTCCGACCGTTATTTTAGCTGTCGTGTTTTCTTTTGATTAATAATTTTGACTTTTCTATATTAAAATAAGCAAAAAATTATCGTAATTTTACGTAAATTTTAAAAAAGAATAATAATAATTACTGAACTGATAAATTAGTTTATATAGAAATCCGACAACACAAGTTTCATAATAGGGTAAATTTGTGTTGAACCAGATTTTTCCGTTAGCGGCAAAATCCAACTTTGGGACCCTATTATGAAATTTTCGAAGGCGTTTATTTTTCGATAGTATCGAAAATCAGCTATCATGAAATTTTCGATAGCGTTTTTTTTTTCGATAGTATCGAAAATAAGCTATCATGAAATTTTTCTATTTCGTTTTTTTTCGAGCTATTACGAAATTTTCGAATACACTTTGTTTTTAGATAATATCGAAAATAATCGATTGCTCTGTAGGTGACGACCAAAAATAAATCAAAATTAAAAATTATTTGTTGGTTGATCCGTGATAAATTCCATTTAATTGTATTTGTTGTGATCCTGATAAAATAAATAAATATATATTTTGTAGTAGATAAAAAACAACGGACACTGCCAATAAATAGTTTATTGCCGGTACCATAAAAAACACCCAACTAGTTAATAAGAGAAACGCCATAGAAATAGAATATGTACTCATAAAAAATAAAGACTGATTTCCTTTAAAAAAAAAATGTCAGTATTTTTTACTGAAAAAACCAAAGCGAGAAAAAAATTAAAAATGCCATTAGAGTGACTGAGATCGTTTTTTACTTTTTTCTTTTTTTTATAGTGGATATATTTTGACAGATGCGTGTAACATAACCAATAAATTTCAATTTTTTTTTTGTTTTTGAAAAAAAGACAGAACACGCTTTACATCTACAACAATAAATTAAAAAAATAAACTTAACATAATTATTCATTATTTTCACAATGAATTAAGATGAATAGCACAAATTAAAGATAAATGGCACAATCGTAATGTTAAAATTACGAATTGACCATAAAAAATCATCCATATTTATTTTTCCTCTAAAATATTTCTTCAGTACTGAAAAAAATACTTCTCTTGATATATTTTGTCAGTACTGCTATAATTATTTTCTCAGTAACCATAAAAATTTATTCAGTACTGAATAAATTTTTAATACTGGATATATTTTTTATTTCTCTCGCACTTTAAGAAAAATTATATTTTTTATCCCGCCTTGACTATATTTTGTCAGTATTTTTTCATAATGGAAATCAGGCTTAAATAATAAGGAAAAACCCATGCACATAATTAGGATTAAATATTTGTTAGTGTAATTAAGGTAAAGAATATGTACATAAATAAGAAAAATGATTTAGTTTTAGAGAAGGATTATTCTTTAAGTTGTGAATGGTGACAATTTACAGCTTAAATAAAACTACTCTTGAGCCTTGATTTGATCATACATGTCACAAAATTAGGAAAAATTCGACGACGACATCGAAAATAGCTATTATAAATTATTCGACAACGTCGAAAATATAAATCTCACAAAAAAATTTAATTAATATTATAAATATATGTAAATGTAGCTTAGATTATAAATATATCTTAACTAAAGTAATATTTAATTATTTTAATATATTTATTAATTAAATTGCACTTAATTTTATTATTGAACATTTGCATTCGTCACCTTAATAGCTGTCGAATACTATTCGTTTTTATCTAAACAAATACGCGTCGTATCTTTTCGTTTTTTCATAATAGCATGCATTCGACGACGTCGAGAAAAAAACGCGCGTCGAATATTTCATAATAGACCCCTAGGTTATTTTCGAAATCGAATATTTCATAATTGCTATTTTCGACACCATCGAAATTCTCGATAAACACTATCGAAAATTTCATAATAGCTTTTTCGCCGTTATCGAAACTCGATACAATCGAAAAAAAACGATATCGAAAATTTCATAATAAGACCCCTGATTTATTTCATAATAGACGACCCCCTGGCATCCTCCAATTGTTTACAACAATGTGAAGAGTTCGCTTTTCAATCACGAGATTAGGAATTTAATGCGAATTCCTGATATCGTGCATGAAATCAAAGGACAGCGAGTACAATGACTCGATCAACGTTCTGCGTGCTGATCCTGGCCAAATGATTCACCGATCGTTCAAGGGAGCGCAGCTCGGGAGACGAAGAGGTCACTGTCGGCGACGATGACTCCACGGCGCAGTGTTTTCTGGCAGCCTCCAATTAATTCGCTCGTAGAATATTCTCCATAGGCGTCGTGCGTTATTCCTAATGAAGTTATTTATTAAACAGACTACTGAAAGAACATTTTTAGTTTCCCTATAGGGTGAATTTATTGATATTCTTAAAAATCGAAATCGCAGAATATCATAATAGGACTCGTCACAACTTTTCGAATCAAAAAGATATCCACGCTCTCAAAATCACTTTGAATTAATAAATAAAACATCAAATAATTTTTTCAATGTATGTAAACAAGTTAAGTAAACTGTATGTATTGTTTTTCAATAATTAGTTGTGTGAAAAAATGTAATATTTCTCTTCTTACGAATATAATTTTCACGGAATATATTTTTTTTTTGTAAATTTATACAGGACTACACAATTTTTAAATTATTTAATTTAAATTCAATAATAAAAAATACAAAACAGTTAAAATTTCACCGGCTCAACATATCCATGCTACAGTATTTTTGTTATGTTTTTATTTTACAGTTAATATGAAAACTATGTGAGGCTATTTTCACAATCAATTTTCATAATTTAATTGAATTTTTTTTAAAGTTGTTTAAATTGATTTTAATTTAAATATTCAGAAATTAAATATTTTACAGCAAAAATTATAAAATTCTAACGTTTAAAACAAAAGAAAAATAAAAAAAAAACGTTCATATAACATAAATGATAATTATTTGAATTCTCTCTTCATGATTAAAATGTAAATTTAATTTTGTTTCTTTATTTTTGCTTTGGGTGATAACAAGAATGATTCTATCC
>OZ010739.1:12780954-12808454 GCA_963932295.1 Tipula lateralis
TTTAGACGAGTGGCACGCTGAGTATATGATGATTCATTCTCTGTTTCCTCTTCATCTCCTTCTTTCTTTTTTTTCTCAATTGCAATCATTTGGTTCCATTGTGATAAATCTTCTCCTTCGCCAGCTTTACGTAAATTATATTGTGGTTTAGCCCGTTGTGCAGCACGTTGAGCTTTCCATTCATCCAATGTCAATTCTTTCATTTCTTCATCAATAGTAGCAGCGGGTTCAGGTTCTTCTTTAATTTCTGTGGATTCATTTTTCTCGTCTATATATTGAAAGAGAATAAATAAAATTCATATATTATAACATTATATATTGAAGTATATATTATATAAATAAATATTAACCATATTTTTCTGTGTCCAATTCTGTTTTAGTTCCATTTAAATTATCAATGTCCTGTTTGATCGATCCCCAATTATGTGCTCCAGCTCCATCACGTTTATCGATCGCTTTAACGCCTGTTTTATCCGAACCGGATTGCCGATCGAATTCACGTTTACCTCTACCATCGTTATTATAACGCCGTTGACCAGATGAACTATTATTACGTTCAACATTACCAGCAATGTTGTTGCCTCCTCCACCACCGCGACCACCAACACCACCATCACCCGTACGACGCGGAGGACGATTATCTTGTACACCATCACGATTGTTAAATTCTTGAGAATTATTCCGCTGGAGTTGATTACGATCGTCACGATTTCTTCGATTATTTCGTTGCTCACGATTTTCAATATTATTTTCATTTCTATTATTACGATCATTTAAATACGTTCCCTTATTCGATTTGGTATTCACATCTGCACAGATTTAATTAAAATTATTATTTCACGCATAAATAAATATAAAATATAATAGAACGCCATCTTTAATTTTTTAATACATTCAATATGACAAACTTATTTTTTTTTCTTACCAGTATTTCCGTCATTTTGGGGATCTTTTACGCCTTTAACCGTGGTATTTTTGATTATATTTTTTGTTTTATTATTTTGTTCCTGATTTTTATTTAGAGTCAACGATTTATTTTCCTTTTCCGCACTTTTGTTCAATTTATCACCATTGCCGCCACCACCAGCCGTACCCAAACCACCACTACCACCACCGCCAATCTTGTTTTTGGAATCATTTTGGCCGCCTGCTCCAGCCACCAAGTTATTAGCATTCTTTTTATTTGATTGATTTGGGCGATCACCAGTCGTATTATTCCCTGCTGTTAATTTATTTTGTTGTGAAATATTTGCGGGTAGAAAATTCTCAATTGGATCACTATCATCATCGCCATAAAATAATTCATATCTATTTGTTATACCAATCCCATAAGTATTTTCCATTTTTATCTGTTTATTAATCACAATTTAATTGTGATTTAAATATTTTAGCGATGGAATATATTTAATAGAGATTTTCTACGATTTTCATACAAATCCACAAACACTCTTCACTACACTTTGGTATCAAAGCACACTATAAAATGTGAAATATGTTTTTCTTCTGTCTTCTGCACGCAACTATAGCGGACGAATGAAAAAATAGTACCAAAATGTAAAAAGAGACAAAGTTATATATTTCTATCTTTGTTTTCTTTCTGGTTTTTCTATACACACTCAACACAAGAGACACTCCTTTCTCACTCATACACACCCTCAATCATATTATTCGACAACCGGAAGCCGTATATAAATAGAAAAATTATATTTCGAAAAACCTATTTACTGTTCAATTCAATTTTAATAATAATTTTTTAAACATAAACAATTATGAAAACAATCTTTAAATAACAAAAATAAATATTTTATAAAATGAGTTAATACCTTTAATCTCTAATTATAAACTATTACCAAATTTTTGCACAAACACTGCAGGTTATGCGAAAATAAATCCACATGCAACACTAATTTCGAACTCGATTCACCCAAAGAACAATCCATGTGTTTTAAAATTTCTGATATACAAAATATATAATTTAGTGTTCAGATAGTATTGCCATTTTTTTTCTTTGTAATTTGTTGGAAAATAGGTTAAGTATTAATATGTTTGATATCATGATTTCGTTGAATGGCAGTAACGTTTAAAATTCATAGATAGCGCGCAACAATACAACAAAATTTAAAACTTTTTTCCGTCAAATATCGTTATGGTTATTTAATAATCCTTTAAAGTGATTATAGAATATATAAATTATTAGTTTAATCAATAATATCAATGATTTGTAGAATTTTTTATAACAATTTTGTAAAATAGTTGTCAATTTGATTTATTATTGTTTGCAGTATTTTTCGTTAAACGCGAAAAAAATTGTAATATTGCATGATGGAGAATTTAAAATACTCGACCGTCTAACGAAAAACACTGCAAACAATAAATATCAAAATGACAACTTTTTACATAGTTGTTATATTATTTATATATTTAAATTAACAAAATTACTTGATCTCTATATATATTCAAATATCATGATTAAAAAACATTACTTTATCGATTTTTGAAAGTAAAAAGACGATTATTTCATTCAAATTTAGTTGATAACTTGATGCGCGCTACCTATGCATTTCATAGGTTGCTGTCATTTGACGTAATCATGTGATACAAATTTACTATGAAAAAATACACCCAACCGACCGAAATAGCGCAGTGTTTAAACCTGTCGCATATGGAGCGGGAGCTATAAGGTTTATATCCCAATTGGAACAGGATGCCAAAGGTATTTTGAATGTGGTGTAATATGTGGATATAATATATAATGGGTTATTAAAAAATATACATGTTCCTGTAAAAAATCATGTTAACATTTATTTATTTTTCGTCATTTGGTCATTTGGATATTTTCGCTCGACCAAGTATTCATGATAATGAAATATTTTCCACACACACACATAAACAAATATGAAAAAAAACTCAGCTGCACGAAAAAAAGAAAATGATGCTAGAATACCATTGTAAAATAACAACGTTTAAAATTCATAGATAGCGCGCAACAATACAACAAAATTGAAGTATTTTTACAACAAAATTGAAGTATTTGTCAAATATTGTTATGGTGTTTAATGATCATTCAAAGTGATTTTAGAAAATATGAATTATTAGGTTAACTAATAATATAAATAATTTATACAACTTTTTTATAACTATTTTGTAAAAAAGTTGCCGTTTTGATTTTTGATTTATATTTATTGTCTTCCTCCTTTCGGATTTTCTCTATGGTGATGTTGTCTTATTTGGTATGTTTCAGGAAAATATGTCTATTCTAAAAAGATGTTTTAATGCTTGCACTCGTTTTATTTTAGGAATTAGGAAATTTGACCACATATCACCCTATACTAGGCTTGTTCTTGGTTGTAGTTTAACAAGTTTTTATGAGTTACTGACATACTCAAGAACTGCCTGCGAGAAATTCCTCTAGGTCTTTAAATTCATCTTTTCTTGTTAGAAGAAACTACTTCTCTATGGAATTCTGCTCCATACAGTATTAGGAGTTTGAGATCTGCCGATACGTTTAAATCGAAGTTTCTTGAATGGCGTACCTGAATGACAATATAATTAGTTTAAGTTAATTGTTAAGATTTTTTTTATATATTGTCTGATCCCTGCTGCTCATCCCATTCTAAATGAGCGTGTACTCAAAATGGGGTGTGCTTGCACGGTGTTGACTTTTTGCAGTAAATAATTAAAGAGGTGTTTATGCCTAATGGAAGTAATAATTTTTTACAAGTTGCTTCCATATGCGCTTTTCCTTCTTAATCAAAATTATAAGCAATATACACATAAATAAATAAATATTATTGTTTGCAGTATTTTTCGTTAAACGCAAAAAAAACCGTCTAACGAAAAACACTGCAAACAATAATATATCAAAATGACAACTTTTTACATAGTTGTTATATTATTTATTATTTATATATTTAAATTAACAAAATTACTTGATATATATATATATATATATATATATATATATATATATATATATATATATATATATATATATATATATATATATATTTATATATATATTCAAATCTCATAATTTAAAACATTACTTTAACGATTTTTGAATGTAAAAAGACAATTATTTCATTCAAATTTAGTTGTTAACTTGATGCGCGCTATCTATGCATAGATTGCTGCCATTTGACGAAATCATGTGATACAAATTTACTATGAAAAAATACACCCAACCGACCGAATAGCGCAGTGTTTAAACCTGTCGCATATGGAGCGGGAGATATCAGGTTCGAATGCAACAGGATGAAATAGGGATTTTGCACCATCTGATTACGATCGGTGCTATTATGAATTAATACATATATGACTCGCTGTTGGAGTTCTGAAATCATAAGCCTACACATCTTTCATGTCAGTACTATTGGTTGGCATGAAGTTATGCAATGTAATGACGTTAAGTAGGACGTTATAACATAAGCGAATTACAAAAGAGCTGGGAGTGCTTTTGGAGTCCCAAAACCGATGGCATAGATTGAAACAGACACAGAAATATAATTGAGCGAACAAAATATATACATTTTTTTTTATTTTGGAAAAAAATAGGAAACAGTTTTTTTCATATTAAGTTAAGAAGTATCAACACCAAAGCCATCGCAAGTGTGTGTGTTTACAAAAGCCAATCTATATGCATACATATGCTTTATAAGCATATCAACCTTTAACGGCATTGGTGAATGTTCTTCTATTCGTACAAGATTGCGAATACAGTATATAAAAAATAAACAAACGAACAAAATTCATAGATAGCGCACAACAAAATTTAAATTAAATAAGTCTTTTTATTTAAAAAAAAAATTCTTTTTACCGTCAAAAATCGGTATGGTGATTAAATTATCCTATTTAATATTAAAAGTGATTTTAAAATTATGTGAAATTATTTCATTTAAATATAATCAATAATTTTATAACAATTTGGTCGTAAAAAAGTTGTCATTTTGATTTATTACTGTTCGCATTATTTTTCGTTAAAAGCAAATAATCCGGTATTTTTTTTTTATTTTTTTTTATTTTTTTTTATTATATTATTGAAACTAGTCTTTCCAGACTAACCATCAATTTACATCTGAATTCTTACAAACTAAAATATAATGTGGTCACTGTTGATCCAGCGATGCACAGTGCCTGTTCGTTGGTAGGTAGCTGCTCACATACTAACGAGCTCGAAGGGTTTGGTTCTTTTAAGTCTCCTAACCAAATGTTCATTATCCAGTAGCCGAGAGGCTTCCGCATTGACATGTTCCATTAGTCTTGATTCATGCTTCGATGCAAATCGTTTTATTTCGAGTTTTATATCTGGAATCTCCAATTCACGATGCAAATCACTACTACGAATGTACCAGGGTGCATTGACTATACTCCGAAGTACCTTATTCTGGAAGTTTTGTATAAGTTTAATGTTAGTATTTTTAGTACAACCCCAAAGCTGAATGCCATATAGCCAAATCGGCTTAAGAACCTGATTGTAAATCAGTATTTTGTTGCATATGCTTAATTTTGACCTTCGCCCAATTAGCCAGTACAATTGTCTATATTTAAGATCAAGCTCTTTTCTTTTCTTCTTCACATGCTCTTTCCATTTAAGTTTAACATCCAGAGTCATACCCAAGTATTTAGCAGAGTTCACGTTCGACACCATCACATCGTTTAAGCTGATTGTCGGCGGATTAACCAATGATTTATTCGCAAGGTTGACATGGGCAGATTTTAATTCATTAAGTTTGATTTTCAATCGCTTGGTCCACTGGCGAATTTCATCACTTGCACATTGAAGTTTATTCTCCGCTTCTTCCACCGTTGATAGTATCGCGGTGTCGTCAGCAAACGTTGCTATGCTTACGTGGTCGGGCTGTGGTATATCACTTGTATATAGTAGGTAAAGAACTGGACCTAGAGCGCTGCTTTGTGGAACACCTGCCCTTATCTCTCTCAGTTCAGAATACTCATCTTCTTGTCTTACTCTAAAAAGCCTTTAAGATAAATATGATCTCAAAAGATCAATATATGGCCCCGTAAGCATAGCATTAAGTTTATGTATTAAACCCTCGTGCTATACCTTATCGAAAGCTGCTGCCACATCGAGAAATAAGGTCGAACAAATTTGTTTTTCTTCTAACGCCTTTTCTATAATTGTTATGTTTAACTTCTGATTAATTATATAAATCTCGATTAGAAAAATACACATTTGTAAGTTTAGTTCTGCTTTATTTCAATCTCTACGATACAATGATGTTTTAACCCGACCACTCTGAAGTACGCTCTCATTCTCTCTATATAATGGATACGTTCAATGTCAAACTCCGAACACAAACATTACACCCTCACACTAAGTTAAAACATCGTTTACTTATACATAAAAAATAAAAATGAACCTTAATATTAATATTATAATTTCAATACAAAATTTTATATCTTATTTTAGTTATAATAATGGTTTATAAATTTAAACGCACCGGTTTTTTTATACATCTTTTTTGTCTTACATCATTATTAACAACATTGGCAATTCCACCATCCACTATAACACCTTGAATCTTTTCAGTTTCGATAGAATTATTTAACTCATTAACATTATTTTGAATGCTGGAACTACCATTATCGCCATTTTCATAATTTATTGGTAAATTTGAGTTTTCTAAATCCCTTTTTACCATTCCTTTATTACTAAAATCTGATCTAACTTGTTTTACAACTTTGTCACTTACACATACATTTTCATTGTTGTTATAATTATTGTGTAACTCATTTTGATTATCTGATATACTTTGATCAACAGAGTTTCTTATTTGATTTACATGTCTCTTTATTGTTTTATCATTCTTTAATTTGCATATATAAGTACGGGGACCTAAAACTTTATTTATAACTGCATCAACCCATTTACTATGATTAGGGTCTGAATAATCCCTAATTATCACCCTCTCCCCACTAAGATACTGTTTCATGCGTTTTCCTCTATAATTACGAACCTGGTTTTCCTGAGCATTCTCAACTATCTGCTTCTGACAGGGTGGCTTTAACAGATTAAATAATGTTTTAAGCTCTCTGCCAAACACTAATTTTGCAGGTGTTTCATTAGTTGTGCAGTGCTTTGTCATTCTATAACTAAACAAAAATCTATCTACAGCTAACTCTAAACTATAATTACGTTTGTTACGCATATACTCATCTACAACAGCTTTAATGGTCTTTTTAAACGTCTTTACCATATTCTCAGCACTTCCATTCGTTGCTGGATGCCCCGGTGGTGTTAAAATATGTTTAATACCATTAAGTTTCAAAAATTCATTCATGTTCAAAGCACACAATTGGCTACCATTATCTGTTACTAGGACATCTGGTAAACCAAAACGACTAAATAATTCTCTGAATTTACTTTTTGTAACTTCTGTCGTAGCTGAACTTATTTTAAAAACTTCTACCCACTTAGTATACGCATCCACTACTATCAGAAACATATTATTATAAAATGGACCAGCAAAGTCAGCATGAATTCTACCCCACGGTTTACCAGGGTTTTCCCACGGGATCAATGCTGCTTTTGGTGGATCCGGTTGAACAACTAAACATGATCGACAATTCCTAATCATTTGTTGAATATCATCATCTATCTTTGGCCACCATACGTAAGATCTAGCTAAAGATTTGGTTTTCACTATACCAAAATGGGAATTGTGCATCTCATTTAAAATACACTCTCGTAACTTGTTAGGTATTACAACTCTCCACCCTCTTAACAGTACGTCTTGTTCAACTGTTAGTTCGTCCTTAATTCTTACATATGGTTTAAAATCTTCGTCACATAATTTTTCTAAATTTCCATATTTTACTCCGTCTGTTACCTTAGATAAGATTTTATCCTTTTGAGTTTCTTTCCTGATGGTTTTGTAATCTAAAACTATATCTTTCCCTTTATCCATGAAATTTAAATAATTTGTTGAATCTTCCTCCCCTAAATCAGTATTTTGACTTGGTAAGCGAGATAACCCATCAGCACTGTTGTCGCAACTCTTAATGTATTCAATTTTATATTTAAATCCTGACAAAAAATGTGCCCAGCGCTGCAATCTACTGGCTGCAATTTGAGGTAGACCCTTATTTTCCCCGAACAACGCTAACAATGGTTTATGGTCAGTTCTTAGTGTGAATTCTATACCTATCAAATACTGAAAAAGTTTTTTAACTGCATAATATATTGCTAATGCTTCTTTGTCTAAAACACTGTAGTTTTTTTCAGCATCAGTCAACGTTCGTGAAATAAATGCTATAGGTTTTTCTTCCGTGTCTGAAAATTTATGCGACAATATTGCACCTATTCCTTTCTGAGAAGCATCACAAGTTAGAATTATGGGCACTTTTGGATTGAAATGAACCAGAATTATATCCGAAACAATTTCCTTTTTTATTATATCAACTGTCTTCTGACACTCAACAGACCATTCAAATTTTTCCGATTTTTTTAATAATTTGTACAGTGGATTCATTATTGTTGCTAAGTTCTTAATAAATTTACCGTAATAATTCACAAGACCACAAAATGCTCTAACTTCGGTAACATTACTCGGAACCTCTGCTTTTAATATTGCATCAATTCTGTTGTTTGTTTTGCACAAACCTTGATCATTTACCCTATAACCCAGATAATCTATATTATCTTTAAAAAATTCGCACTTTGATTTATTTAACCTTAATCCTGCATCATTTAAACGTTTGAAAACTTTTTCTAAATTTGCTAAATGTTGTTCTTCATTAATACCTGTTACAACTAAATCGTCAATAAAAGCTACAACACCATCAAGCCCTAACAGTAATTTCTCCATTGTAAACTGGAAAATACCACTTGCTGGCTTTATGCCATATGGCAAACGATTCATTTGAAATACCCCTTTATGGGTACTCCATGTTACATATTTTTTGCTTTCATCGTCCAGTTCAAGTTGATTATATGCACAAGAAAGATCCAGTTTTGAAAATTTTTTTCCTCCACGCAATGAATTGACAATTTCATCTATTCTTGGAAGAGGATGGTTAAAATCTTTGATGAATTTGTTTACAGTAACCTTGTAATCACCACATATTCTGACACGACCATCAGACTTCAAAATTGGTACTAAAGGAGTTCCGTAATCTGATGTTTCAACTGGTGTCAGGATACCTTCTTTCACCAATTTTTCCAACTCTTCTTCAACCTTACTCTTAAATGCGTACGGCACTGGCCTCGGCTTAAAAAAAATTGGAGAAGCGTTTTCTTTCAGTTCCAATTTAACCTTATTCAATTTGAATTTACCCACCCCATCTTTAAACAAATCCTGATATTCATGCAATAGGTTATTCAAATTTAAAGAATTTATTTTATTTAGACTAGAAACTTGTAAATCAAATTTTCTCAAAAATTGTCGTCCTACTAAAGGTGGACCACCATTATCAATAACCATAAATACTAATAATTCTGTTTTGTTATTATAAGTTAGATTGGTTTCAATACAGCCCAACACGTTCATACTTCGACCGTCATACCCTTTCAAATGTAATTTTTTTTCAATAAACTTGAGATTGTAAAATGAATTTTCGTAAAAACTCTTCGACATTGCTCCAAAATTTGAGCCTGTATCAACTTCCGCATTAAACTTTATATTATTAATTTCAACTTTTATAGTAATTAATTTATCCCTATCATTATTCTCACTTCTCATGTTATACAAAACCTTTTCCATTTCAACATTATTACTAAAATTTTCAAGGTTATGTATACTTATTTCATCCCTATTCTCCTTGTCACACTGTTCGTTTACATAAAACATATTCTTGCCAAATTTATGGCAAACTCTTGAGCTGTGCCCCATCTTACCACAAGAAAAACACTTCATTGAAATAAATATACATTTTTCCTGATTATGATTATATCTATCGCAGCGACCACACCTTACATTTGTTTTACCTGGAGTTGCTGGTTTTTGTTGTGTTGATCCATTATTATTGCGGCTTCTACTAAGTTGTTGTTGATTCTGATGAACTGATTGTGTTTCATGACTTTTACTCGATTGCAAGGCACTGCATCCTTTTCTCAAAAAATTTAGGTTAGTTACTTTCGAATACTTCAACTCAACACGCATTGCAATTTCCAGTGCTTTCTCTAAGGTTACAGTATGGTCCTCTTCCGATAGTCTCTCAAAGACCTTTCCATCAAAACTGGTCACAAATTTGTTTATTAAATTGTGTTCTAGATGTTCCTGAAATTTACAGTTTGTAGCTAACCCTTTTAATCTTGCGCAGTACTCATTAGCGCTTTCTCCCGTATTGATACTAGCGCCAAAGAAAACTTTTCGTTCATCGAAAACTATTACTGTAGGCGTAAAATATTTGTCCAATATTACACAGAGCTCTACATATGATTTATCCTTTGGCAATTTTGGTGCACACAAATCCCTTAATAACTTGTATACTGTTGTATCTAAATAGTTTATTAATGCATTCCGTTTCCTGTCCTCATCGTTGATTAGATTGGTATCAAAGAAAAAATCAAGCTTTTCTTTATATATAATCCATTCTTCTTCCTGTGGTATGAATTTACTGAAATTCGATTGTATGATTTGCACATCTTTTTTGGACATCGTGTCATTTATCTGTTTAATCCTCGTCGCCAATTGTTATGTTTAACTTCTGATTAATTATATAAATCTCGATTAGAAAAATACACATTTGTAAGTTTAGTTCTGCTTTATTTCAATCTCTACGATACAATGATGTTTTAACCCGACCACTCTGAAGTACGCTCTCATTCTCTCTATATAATGGATACGTTCAATGTCAAACTCCGAACACAAACATTACAATAATGTCTGTTATTCTGTGAACCTGATCAATTGTAGAATGTTTGCATCTAAACCCAAATTGGTGACCCGGTATTAGGTCTCTACTTTATATTATTGGCTTCATTCTCTTCAAGAGTAGTCTCTCCATTAGCTTTGAAATGATAGGGAGCAGTGATATCGGACGATACGATTTAGCTTCATTAGGCGGTTTACCTGGTTTCGGTAACATAATAACTTCCGCAACTTTCCAGGCCGAAGGAACAAGTCTTAATCTAATAACAGCATTAAACAAGTAAGTTAGTTTAGCGATAGCTTTCTTTGGTATAGTTGCTTTAAAATTTCTCCCGATATAAGGTCATATCCAGGTGCCTTTGCTGACCTCAGATTGAATTGTATTTCACTGGTAACATCTTTTTGGGTTGTTAGAGGAATTCCACCCTCATAATTGCTGCTTTCATTTTCGATTATAATATCCGATTCAATCTCATTCGGTTTGAAAATATCAGTCAAATGGTTAGCAAATTCTTCAGCTTTTGCTTTGTTATCCCTAGCCCACGAGCCATCATTTCTCTTAATAGGAGGGATTTGCGTTATTGGGTTTTTTATACTTTTAGTTGCCTTCCATAGTGAGTAGTTCGTATCTTCATCAGCGGTTAATTTTCCCAGATACAAAGAAAACGATTTTTCATTTAGCTTCTGAATTTCTCGCTTAAGCTGTTGTGATTTATTATTTAGAATCGTCTTATCAGATGGACTCCTTGTTTGATGCCATTTTCTCCTAGCTTTTCTTTTTTCTAAGACAAGATTCCGAATTTCTCTTGGGTAACTTTTACCAATGGTTTTTGATACTGTTCCATTAGTATTATTCCAAGCGGTAATCTGAATGATATCGGTGAAATTTTCTACCTCTTCTTCTAGGTCCTGAATAGTTTTTAGTCGTGTTTGTAAGTTAATCTTGTTTTCTACTTCAGATCTGAAGCTCGCCCAATCAGTTGTTTTATTGGTAAGAGTTGGTCTCGTTTCCTTTCTAATTATCTTGTCGCTTAAGGAAAGTATCACTGCAGAGTGATCAGAGTCCATATCTGAATTATCCTCTACTTCAATAAAATTTGATGAAACTTGTTTTGATATAAAGAAATCCAGTAGATCAGGAGTTTTACCTGCATCCGTGGACCAATATGTTGGCTTGCCAGTGGAATGGACGTTACATCCCATTTCTACTATTGCATTTTTAAGTTCGCTAACTTTGGTTGATGTAAGCCTAGAGCCAAAGTCAACATGCTTTGCATTGAAATCACCCCCTAGTATAAATCTACCATCGAACTGTTGTAGGATATTCAAATAGTTCGGTTTCTTCAGGTTATATCTAGGTGGACAATACACTGATCCTATCTGAAGGCGTTGCTTGGTAGATGTAATTTCTACTATGGTAAGCTGGGTTTCGGGTAATTGATAATGCTGGCATTCGCGGTGTTTAATATAGTTTTTTATTATAACAGCAGTTCCACCTCTTGCTTGGTTATCCGGATGAATTGTTTCATAAAGTTGGTAATCGTGAATTTTAAGGTAAGATTGCCTGGTGGAGTGGGTCTCAGATATCAGACACACATCGGTATTTTGCATTTTTAAAAACGCTTCTAGTTCATGCTTTTTATTTTTAATACCGTTAGCATTCCAAGTAGCAATTCTCAGGTTTTGTTGGTATATCATTTTGAGAGAGTTGATTAGTATAATAAAGCAGAATTTCTCTGCTCCAATCTTTGTAGCCTTTCAGAAAGGTTGTTTATGGCATTCATAACATTTTGCATCATTTCCATCATAGTATTCGAATCAATAGGGTTCAAATTTGGTCCGGAACTGACCTTTCCTGTCTCAGCTACTTGCGCATATGATAAACCACCTCTTACATGATGACTAAACGATTCTGATGGTTGACTTTTTTGTAAATTCGTTGGTTTACTTAGATTATTTCTTCTTTTTTGAAGTTCTCTCGCTACCAGGCATCCTCGGTAATTTGCAGGATAGGCTTGTGCACAGTTTGAACACTTTGCTGTAGTATTCTTGGGTTTCTCACAAGAAATAGTTAAATGTTTCTCAGCACATTTAACACATCTAGGTTCGGGTTGGCAGAAATTTTGAGTATGGCCATATCGCTGACAACGTTTACATTGCGGAACTGTACGGTTACTTCTAACCGCTTCAATTTTTACACCCATATGGCACATATGTTTTATTTCATAAATTTTTTGAATATCTTCTTTGTTATCGAAGGTCAGCATAAATAACGGAAGTGGAATTCTTAGTTCTTCATCCCCTTGCTTAGTCTTTTTAATTTTGTTGATGACATCAAGGATTTTAAAATCTCTTTCACTCAATTCTCTCTTAATATCTTCTGGGTCGCATGATTGGTGCAAATTTCCAACCATAACCCTTATCGGTCGTGTATGTTTATTTTCATAAGAATGCCACTGTTGCTGCGAACCGTTAGGTATTCTGTTAGATTTCTATAATCTGTCTCGGTGGCTACATTTATTTTCAGTTGCTTGTTGTTCATCAATTTGGCTTGGAAATTGATGCTGTTATCCTGTAATGACTTATTACTGTCGGAGTAATTTGTCACATTGCTAAGTACTACAGGAGGCGGAATTTGTTTACCTTTTTTAGGTGCTTTAATCTTTTGGAATTTTACATAATTTGCTGATGAGATGTTTTTTTCGGGCTGAGTTTTGGTTTTTTGAGTTGGATCTTTTTCAGTTTTGTCTGATGAAGTACCAGCTTTATTGCATTTTTCTGATATTCGCTTCCTCTTTTTGGATTTTGGTAGTAGCCATGCTGTTTCGTGTGCTACTATTTCCTCTTCTTCGCTCGAATCAGGTATAGTAAAATCATTTGTCTGTGGGTGTCTTCGTTTAGTTTTAATTGATGGATTTCATTTCGTGCTTCCCTTAATTCAGCTTGTAATGATATTATTATTTTCTCATTTAAATCATTCCCTGATTTTTGTTGGGAACTGCTGTTACTCTGCTGAGGCTCTTTAGTTTTGGCTAAGTTTTCTACAGAGAAACTTCGTGGCCTTATAGGAGATCTCATGATTAGTTTACCTATTTTAAATGGATTGTCGCTTGTGCTCATAAAGTTGCCCTAGCCGACGGCGTTAGCATTTGTGTGTTGTAATGATGGACCCCCTTCACCGAATCCATGGGGTCAAAAATCGATGAGGGTGAATTTTCCTGCATGGCCAGACTTTAAGTACTGCCGACCGATTTGGTGCAGACGCAGACCAAGTATAATGACCCAAGTTCTAGGTCATTATCATTAAATGTTCACACTTCACTATAAAACTTATATGCACAATAGTTTTTTTTTACGAACACTGCACTTTTAGTTAAAGTAAAACAAAACAAAAACAAAACTTTGTCGAGTTATTTGAGATGGTTAATGACTTCACTTTTTATAATTTTAATTATTTAAAAACAAACAAATTATAGCTATCAAAAATACGTCTATTCACTTTGACGATATATCTATTATCCATAATCCTGTATGATGGAGGATTTAAAATTTTCGGCCGTTTAACGAAAAACACTGCAAACAATAATATGTATATCAAAATGACAACTTTTTACAAAGTTGTTATAAAATTATTTATTATTTATATATTTAAATTAACAAAATTACTAAATATCTACATATATTCCAATTTCACTTAAAAAAATTACTAACAAATTTGTGAAAATAAAAAAACGATTATTTCATAAGTTTAGTTGTTAACCTGATGCGCTCTATCTATGCATTTCATAGGTTGCTGCCATTTAACGAAATCATGATGTGATGCAATTTTAATGAAAAAGTACACCCGGTCGACCAAATGGCGTAGTGTTTAAACCTGTATTGGTTTCGAGTCCCGATAGGGCCAGGATGCAAAAGGGATTTTTCACTTTTTGATTACCATCGGTGGTATGAATAAACACATATATGACCCTCTGTTGGAGTGCAGAAATCATGACCAATTCATCTTTCATGCTAGTACTATAAGCTGGCATGGACCTATGCAATGCGGAGACTGTTCTACGTAAATCGGACCTATAGTAGTACTACTTAGCTATGTAATGGCGTAAAGTAGGGCGTTAATAAACGAACTAGGAGTTATGAGTGCCATGAGCCTAAATACAGATGGCAAAGATTGAAACAGACAAACAGAAAAGTTTTTGCTCCAACGTTCGAGAATTTTAAATTTATTGTCAATCTGAGAAGTTTTACCTTGATTTAATCACTTCTTGTATACAACTTAAACACATATTACTTTTATTTATTTGTTTGTTTCTATCGCCACTATCTATTATCTGGCTGAAAAATACTCCCAACTTCGAGCATATTGATCCTTGAGTTTTGCACAAAATGGGGGCGTATTGACATCAGCCAACCTCTATTTTTGATATAAATAGAATAAATGGTCATATACTAAAAAAATTACACCCGAACATATAGTTATACGCGAACATATTCAAACTGTCTAGGGTTGCATTTAGTGTTTATATAAACACGGGTTTAAGGTTTAGCTTCGTTAAGTTGTTCTTCTTTTGAAACTCCTTCATTAAACCAGATGAGTTGAAAGAAGGTGATATCCGAATAAATGTTTAAATACATGAAAGGAAAATCAATTTGTAAAATAATAAGATAAAAATAAATACATTTTTTAACTGAACTAGAGCTCATATTATCACTATTTTAAATACTACTATAAGGATTATCATCACTATTTTATTAACTAAACTCAAATCTCGTCTATGAAGATATGTACCTAGTCATTGAAGGTTTCAACAAGTTGAGTTAGAGTAAGCATTCAACAAGTTATGTTAGAGTAAGCATAGGAAATTTGAGTTTTCCTCCAATTATTTTAAACTAAATAAATGTAGTAAAATTGAATAGAGTTGCATTAAAAATGATGATAACTAGATAAATGCGTTTCCATAATATTACATGTTTTATAAAAACAAAGAAACATTTTATTTTGACTAAACTCAACACATTCCATTTTGAATACTGTATCCATTTTGAATTTAACGAAACCCGAATTTTAACTCTACTTTGTTTATATTATCGATGCACAATGTATTTCATCGTGATAAATGCAGTCTGCTGAGCATGCCTTACCAATTTGTTAAGATGTGCTTAGTAGTCATTGTGCCCATTAAGGAACTGAGTTAAGTAGTACTTAATATTCCCATGTTTCAACTTATCTTGGGCAGCTATATATTAAGCCGCCGTGATCAAGATGTAATAAAAGAAAACTTGTTTGCTTAGATATGTTCTCTCATTATCATAAAAAGATATTAATTGAAAATGTTCCTTCAATCCATTAATTGTATGTAAACGTTGGACTCCATATGGCATTTAACGAAAACGTAGTTTCAACTCTGTCCAATTGCAACCTCGTTGATGTAAACGTAGAAATAGTACACCAATTTCCTCAAGTTTCTTCTTGGTTTTTGACTTAACATTGTACGAAAAGACAATTATCATTCGCATTATCTAGATCGTGCAGTCTTTCGGTGTTTAAACGCCAGTTGATTTCTTGGGTTTCATCCTTATTAATTTAATGAAGTATGGTTAAGGACCCTATCTAAAACCAGTAGAAGAGTAATGGCGACAGTATGCTATTTGTCCTACTCTCTCATTTTACCAACCTTATGAGTGCCCATTGAAAATACCGAAGTTTGGTTATGCTGTTAATATTTCAAATTGGTTGTGTTATATGAATAGATCTGAATTATACTCAATTTAATACTATTAATTGGAGAATGTATTTATGATTAATTTTTCTAAAACCCGGAAGTGATTCTATAGTTTGGATGTGATTCTATATTTGCAATGATATTGGGCAGCGAAAGGACGAAAGGATATTGCCACGAAAGGACTTCTTGTGGTAAAGTTCCTGGTTTTTATGCACATTTATACGCATCTTTATAATATGGTGTCTTGAACACTAAAGTCTATATATTATCATTAGTGTATAATTTAAATACTATTTACAAATGGTGCTGTTTCAAGGTAATAAAATATATATGTATAAAACATTAAGTGTTCGGTGGTCACCTAATATGGTTTTGTGGGCAAAAATGTGAATGCTGCCAGATGCATATATTTATTGTTCATGTGGATTTATATTCGTTTTGAGTTGGATGTCATGTAAACAACTGCATGTAAACTTTGTTTTATTGCTTTTCACCACACAGCGAGGTTTTTTTGTGTGTTTGTTAATTCATTACAGTTTTATCTGTAGTGTTGAGTGGAAGTGTCGGAATTATATTTCGTTTAAAAACAAATTAATATTATTGTGTATGTTATATTTAAATCAAATGCAAAATTGTGAATTAAAAATAAATATTAAAGTTATTATAAATATATTACTAAAATAAAACTAATATAATGTCGTCACGTGCTAAGAAATCGGGTACCGTTACCCCATCACCCGCTATGTCATCACAACAATCAAGTAATACAACTGGTAAAACAACGCCAATTAATTTGCCCGGAACATCGGCATCTCAATCAAGTTCGGCTAGTCAACAACGGCCTGGTAGCCCATATAGTCCAACCCGTGTGACACGTATCCAAGAAAAAAATGAATTACAAAATTTAAATGATCGCCTTGCATGCTACATTGATCGTGTACGAAATTTGGAAACTGAAAATTCACGTCTTGTTCTCGAAATACAATCGTGTCATGAAACAACAACTCGTGAAATTTCGAATATAAAATCAATGTATGTTCAAGAATTGTCAGATGCACGAAAATTACTGGATATAACAGCAAAGGAAAAGGCCCGTTTAGAAATCGACACAACTCGATTATGGGAAGAAAATGATGAATTAAAAAAGCTGTAAGTATACGTTTAAATGTATTCAAATTATTACATCATTGATTTGTGCGTTATGCTTGCATATGCTCTGTAAAATGATGTCATTGTGATATGAGATCATTTTACTATTTTGGATATAACGCCCTTCTATATAAACAAACAAATGTAACGCGTGCGGCGTCCTTCCAATTCTTTTTGTGTTCATTTAATAAAAATCAATTTTAGCTAGATTTGTTATACATAGTTTACGTATAAGACACATATATGTATTTTCTAATTGGTTTGTTTGTGTGAGATACCTCGAAAATTATGTATTCCGATATATTTATGGTCGATGATGTCAACCATTTTGTTGTTTATATATGTTGTTTGGTATTCTATTAATATATTCACATACATATGTAAATATATTAACATATTATATATATTAACATATTTATATATACATATATGTATATTATATATTTATATATATATATATATATATATATATATATATATATATATATATATATATATATATATATATATATATATATATATATACATATTTATATATTTACATATATAAATACAAGCCAGTAAATATGTTTATACAAGGCATGTTCCACTTTTCGTACACACATACTTTAAAATTAAAGCACACTATAAATGTACGCAACGCAACAACAAACCACACAAACACATGTAATAGTAGTGGGTGCGTAAGCGTTATATGCATTTTATACGTAGGCTAGGTTTGTAGTATATGTGTCGCCTCTGCATGCTTCAGAATGCATATGTAAAATATATTATATATATATTTATACATTTATATGTGTTTGTTAGGTTGGAGAAAAAGAAGAAGGAGTGTCTCATCGCTGAAAACAATGCCCGCATGTACGAAAGCCGATTCACTGATATAAATGGCAAATACTTGACTGCTTGCTCGGAACGCGATAAGGCTTTGGATTGCGTCAAAGAATTAGAATTGGAGAATGATAAATTACGTAAATTATTGAGTGAAGCTCGTAAAAATTTGGAAGAAGAAACTTTGGCACGTGTTGATTTGGAAAATAACATTCAAAGTTTACAAGAAGAGTTGACCTTCAAAGAACAGGTGCACGAACAAGAATTAACGAAGACTCGAACCACGCGCCAAGTTGAAGTGTCTGAAATTGATGGCCGCTTAAGTAAGGCATATGAAGATAAACTTCAACAATCCTTACAGGAATTGCGTGAACAATACGAAGGTCAAATGCGCGCAAATCGTGATGAAGTTGAACAAATGTACGATAATAAGATTCGATCACTCGAAAATCAAATCCAACGCCAAAATGGTAATATAAACATTAAGTTGGAAGAGCTTCGCAAAACTCGTATGAATATCGATGGACTAAATTCGCGTATCAACGAACTCGAAGGCAATTGTTCAACATTCCAATCTCGTGTTCGCGATCTCGAACGTTTACTCGATTCGGAACGTGCTCGTCACGCTGAAGATCGTGCCCTACTCGAAGCCGAAATTGAAAGGCTAAATGCTGAAATGGAACATCAAATGAAACAATATCAAGATTTAATGGACACCAAAGTATCACTCGATTTAGAAATAGCAGCATACGATAAACTGTTGCGCGGCGAAGAACAACGTTTAAATATAACCGCATCGCCTAATACATCATCTCAATCGACCAGCCAATCTGTATTAACATCACAATCATTTCGTCGTGCACCATCTCGCTCGAAAAGACGTCGCATCGTACTCGAAGAATCATTAGATCGTCAACAAGCTGATCACTCGATCACATCATCAGCTAAATCAGATATTGAAATTTTTGAACAAGATCCCGAAGGTAAATTCATTAAATTATTTAATAAAAGTCAAAATGAAATACAAATTGGTGGCTGGCAATTACAACATCAAAGCGGTTCAAATGAAACAACATTTAAATTTCATCGTTCTGTTAAAATTGATGGTAATGGTTATATAACAGTATGGTCGGCGGATACTGGTGTTACACACGAGCCACCACTTAATATTGTTATGAAATCTCAAAAATGGTTTGGTGGCGATAGCTATAAAACAGTTTTGCTTAATAATTCGGGCGAAGAATTGGCAAGTGCAGAACGTATCAAACATCAAACAACTAGTCACATAACAAGACACAAGGATGGTCGAGGCAGTGGCGGAGGATATTTATCGGGGTTTGAACGTGTCGCAAGCGAGGAGATATATCATCAACAAGTAATTATATAAACAATATTTTTTTATTTTACGACCAGCAATAAATAATAGTCTCATTTCTCATAGGGGGATCACACGGGAACTGAAAAATGTAAACTAATGTAACTTCCAGTATATTACATCATTATTGGCTAAATTACTGCAAATCAAAAAAAAAAGTAGATTTATTTTGTTATTTCGATCAAGATATTTTATGTTGTATAATTAAGATATATATATTTAAGTCCAACGGTGAAAAACTACTGACGGGTATTAATTCATATAAAGCGTGTTTTATCCTAAACAACAACTGATCGAGTTTGCACGATTATATTCCTTTGTCACTTGAATTGCGTGCAGACGAATATAATTGCATCTGATCTGCTGCCTTATTTGATATTTTAAATTGCTAACTCGGGATATAAATATTACAATCGTAATTAATATTTTTGATTACATTACAAGCTAAAATATACCTCAACATGATCAAGGTATAGTTTACACATTTACACGCGTTTATTTATAAAAAGTAGATGCACTTTTTTCATTAATTATTTGCAAGCACTTTAAATGATGGATTGCATCTCTGATAATATCTTGATATGTATAAGGATACACACGATCATGTTATATATATTTGGTAAGTTTATCAATCTTTTATTTTCAAACCAAGTAATTAGTATATTAGTCATTTAGCCAAATATGAATATATATATATATAAAAAGAAGTACAATTATAGTTGTAATAACATCAAAGTGGCATAAATTTTAATTTTCTGATCATACTAACACACGACGGATCTTTCTTTAAAATAAGACACGATATGTCCATATACACGTCAAAATTATAAATTAAATTATTGTTCTAAGAATACATTTTAGTATTGGTGTTATTTAATGATTTTTTTTTTATTTAAAAGAATTTGTTGGAGATATAAACTATTTTTTTATTAATGAATAAAAGTGAAAACTGCATTAAAACAAAGTAAATTATTTAAAAATAATAAATATAGAATTTTCAATTGAAAATGGTCTGATTCAAATTTGTAAATAATATATAACACCTACAATCTTTATTTTTGTTTTAAATTTATTAAGAAAGAAAATTAATTCATGTCTAAATTGTCATTTTTACAAATGATATAAGATTGCATTTTTACTCGATCTCAAAACAATGAATAAAAAAAAAATATTTTTGGTTTTTAATTATATAAACGTTTAATTAAATAAAATTTATATTGTAACAAAAAGAAAGTACTATAAAATATAATAAATTTTAACAAAATGAGGAGTCTATTTTGTCCAATTGAGGCGTTTTCCAGCTACCTGATCACTGTCAGATTGTGTTGATTTCCACAAATTGTTCTCAAATGAATGTCCTCTCAGTTCTAAATCAGTTTGTTCTTCGAATTATGACAAAGATATCCAAGATCATTCAAGGTGATTAAATAATTCTCCATAAGGAACTGCGAGAGTGTGGATAAAATAAACACGTTTGTGTTTCTTCTTCACACAGTTTGCATTGTTCCAAATCCTCTTTCGAATCATAATAACTCAAAAATTATCTACCTGTGGCCCTATTCTGGTTTTCCCTGGGAATTGGGAAAAAATTTTTCCCAACTATAATAATTCCCAATATTTTATTTCCCAATTCCCAAAAGTGTATTCTGGCGTGCTGGGAATTATTTCCCCTCTGTGAAACACATAGTTTTATATGTTCGCCACTAGAGTACCTTTTTCATGGTTTTTTCCATGTTGCGCTATGTTATTATATTTGAATATGATTTAAATATTGACGGATGAATAACAAATTTAAAAAATTGGTGTTTTCACTTTTGAAAAACAATTAACAATTTTTTAGGGTCTGAATTATTTTCTACATTCACTATTTATTATGATTATTAGTATTTGTGAATGAGCTAATTTTTTTATATTTTAAGGCAGATAAGACCAAATTTTAAAAAATAGGTGTTTTTGCTTTTAAGAAATAATAAAAAAAATTAAATTTATACTCCTCTAGTATTATGATTATGAGTATTTTACCATAAGAAATATGAATTCCCAACAATTTTAATAGGGAAAAATAAACGTTAAAACTGCGATAATTGGGAATTATTTTTTCCAAACGAAATATTTTCCCCAATAGCCAGAATACACTTTTGGAAAAAATAATTCCCAACTGTTATAAAAACGTCAAAAATTCCCAATTCCCTGGGAAAACCAGAATAGGGCCACTGATCCGTTCCAAAAAACGTCTGAATTTCGTATCCTAACTCATTGCATTTCGACCAGTGGCCCTATTCTGGTTTTCCCTGGGAATTGGGAATTGGGAAAAAAAAATTCCCAATTCCCAACTATAATAATTCCCAATATTTTATTCCCCAATTCCCGAAAGTGTATTCTGACGTGCTGGGAATTATTTCCCCTCTGTGAAACAAATAGTTTTAAATGTTCGCCACTAGAGTACCTTTTTAATGGTTTTTTCATGGTGCGCTATGTTATTATATTTGAATATGATTTAAATATTGACGGATGAATAACAAATTTAAAAAAAAATAGGTGTTTTTGAAAAACAATTAAAAATTTTTTAGGGTCGAAATTATTTTCTACATTCACTATTTATTATGATTATTAGTATTTATGAATGAGCTAATTTTTTTTATATATTAGGGCAGATAAGACCAAATTTATAAAAATAGGTGTTTTTGCTTATAAGAAATAATAAAAAAATTTAAATGTATACTCTAGTATTATGATTATGAGTATTTTACCATAAGAAATATGAATTCCCAACAATTTTAATAGGGAAAAATAAACGTCAAAACTGTTATAATTGGGAATTATTTTTTCCAAACCAAATATTTTTCCCAATAGCCAGAATACACTTTTGGAAAAAATAATTCCCAACTGTTATAAAAACGTCAAAAATTCCCAATTCCCAATTCCCTGGGAAAACCAGAATAGGGCCACAGACCATCAAACTCCATAGTGTTGTTTTCACACATTTTTTCTATCACTTCTCAAATGAATGCCCTCCAAGTCTTTAAAGCAGTTTGTTCTCCAAAAAATGGCAAAGATATCCAGTAGCATTCAAGCTCATTAAAAAATCCTGAAACAGGAACTGCGAGAATCTGTGGAGAAAATAAATGTGACAAAATAAACATGACGAATGTTTCTACTTCTTCACGCAGTTTGCATTATTCTGAATTCTATTTCGAATCATTATAACTCAAAAATTACCTACCTGTGGCCCGATTCTGGTTTTCCCTGGGAATTGGGAAAAATATTTTCCCAACTATAATAATTCCCAATATTTTATTCCCAAAAGTGTATTCTGGCGTGCTGGGAATTATTTCCCCTCTGTGAATCACATAGTTTTAAATGTTCGCCACTAGAGTACCTTTTTCATGTTTTTTTTCATGGTGCGCTATGTTATTATATTTGAATATGATTTAAATATTGACGGATTTATATTAAATTTTAAAAAAAAATAGGTGTTTTCGCTTTTGAAAAACCATTAAAAATTTATTAGGATCGGAATTATTTTCTGCATTCACTATTTATTAGGATTATTAGTATTTATGAATGAGCTATTTTTTTATATTTTAAGACCACATTTAAAAAAAATAGGTAGTTTTGCTATTAAAATAGGTATTTTAAGACCACATTTAAAAAAAATAGGTAGTTTTGCTTTTGAGAAATAATACTTTTTTTTTAAATTCTTACTCTTGTTTTATGATTATGAGTATTTTACCATATGAAATATGAATTCCCAACAATTTTAATAGGGAAAAATAAACGTCAAAACTGTTATAATTTGAAATAATTTTTTCCAAACGAAATATTTTCCCAATAGCCAGGATACCCTTTTGGGAAAAATAATTCCCAACTGTTATAAAAACGTCAAAAATTCCCAATTTCCCGGGAAAACCAGAATAGGGCCACTGATCCGTTCCAAAATACGTCTGAATTTCGAATCCTTACTCATGGTAAATGAGTAAGTCGATCTAAAGTGATGATTTCAAGACATTTTTACTCTCGTTATCAAAATAACGCCCTTCTTCGTTTCTTCTTCGAATGTTAGCCAAGATATCCAGTATCATTCAATGTCATTAAATAATCCTCCAATAGGTACTGCGGGAATCTGTGAAGAGAATAAACAGGACAGGAGTTTTTACTTCTCCCTGCAGTGTGCATTTTGGTTTCTCATAAAAACTTAAAAATGACCTACCTGATCCGTTTCAAGAAAACGTCTGAATTTCGTATCCTAACGTATTGTATTTCGACTTGACTATCTAACTCTATGGTGTTGTTTCCAAGACCTTGTTTCTATCACTTCTCAAAGGAATGCCCTCTCAGTTCTTAAATCAGTTTGTTCTACGAATGATAGTCAAGATATCCCACATCATTCAAGGTCTAAATAATCCTCAAATAGAAACTGCAGGAGTATATGAAGAAAATAAACAGGACAGGAGTTTCTGTCTTCCCACAGTTTGCATTGTTCCGAATTCTCATAATAACTTTAAAATTTCATACCTGATCCATTGCAAAAAAAACGTCCGAATTTCGTATCCTAACTCACGGTTGCCCGTCTTACTCTACAGTAATGATTTCCACACATTTTTTTTGTTCACTTCTCAAAAAATGTCCTATCAATCAAAACTTTATTCAGTTGGTTCTTTGAATGATGGCAAAGATATTAGGCATGTTTCAAGGTCATTAAATAAACCTCAAAAAGGAAATGGGGGAGTCTGTGGAGAGAATAAACAGGGCAGGAGTTCCTGCTACTTCTCCCCATAGTTTACATTGTTCCGAATTCTCTTTCGAATGATAACTGAAAAATTAAAGGCCTGAATTTCATTGTTGGCCCATACCGTGTCAACAATCTGACTCCATCGGTTTTGATCAAGAACCAAGCGTTTTGGGCCTTATATCACACGCATAATTCTTCTCTCAAATGTTAGAAACCATCTTTCGTACTCATCCGTCAAGGTCCAATTCTCATATCCGTGCATGATCACGGGTCTGATCATCACCTTGTAGAATTTCAGAAGTGGACATAGAGGATATAAAGCTCGATTACCAGCGGCAAAACGAACCTTGAAATCCTCTACCACACTATTTTCGTTAGTAATGAGAGATTCAAGATACTTGAATCTCATCACTCCTTCAAATGTGTGGTTACCACTACTCAATTCAATTGCGCCTTGGTCTCTAAAACCAGAGATTAGATATTTGCTTTTGAATTCGTTGATTTTGGAATCAACGGAAGCTAAATACTATTCTAGTGGATTAAGTATCTAATTCAGTACGTTGCCATTAGATATAAACTGCATATGCAAAAAGTTGAAGTGTTTCAATTTTGCGGCAAGTATTCTACCATAAGATTAAAAAGTATCAGGGACAATGCATCTCCCTGTCGAACACCAGAACATAATTACATAAGCGCATACCATAGCCTCTCTTGATTGATCAAGGCTTGCTTAAACTCTAGGAATACATAGTGTAGATCGCGAGGTGTTTCATAGAAATTGGAAAGAATCATCCGTAAAGAAAAAACTTGATCAATGACTCACTGATTTAGACAGAGAAGTAAGTCTTCCTAATATAATGTACGACAGTTACTTGTATGCTGTGCAAAGTAGAGCTATACCACGATAATTCACGGTATACTGGTATACTAAGCCAACAGATGATTGGTGTGATGAGAAGTGTCGATTCCCTGATATGTACTTGACTTAAAGAGAACGAGCAGATATGATCCCCAATTTGAAAAGAATAATGTTTCCTTGAATTCTGCATCTCTTGAAAAGAAACAGCTCAATTTTTCTAGGATTGACTAATCACAACGCCAGGTTACGACTGTATTAATTACCATTTACATATGATCAAATAGTACAACCGTGTTTTTACCAACAAGTAGTAAGTAACATTCGTTGTCGTTTAGTTGGACTAGCAGAGTTGATTACAAGACATCAACAAAGTGGCTACAATACTTCACCTAGAGGACTTCCCGAAGGCAGTTGTTGTATCACTGTTACTGATTTTGGTGTAAATTTTGAGAATGAACCGATGCTCCATCGAATTCTATCCTTTGTCACCAGCTTGGCACCTACATTCCACTCACTGGAAACATCTTCGAGTTGCTGGATTGACGTGAAAATACTGGTTAGTACAAATTGCTTCGATATGTGGTTTTTCTTGTTAATACAAATTATGAGCATTAACTATGATAATTATACTAAAGTGACATTTAATGACTAACAAGTGAAGTAAATAATTTACGACATCTTTGAAGAATAATCATTACTTTTCCATGTGATAGTGACATCTAGTATCATTATTTTACAAATAGTTTTCTCTAACAACCAAAAGATGGCAAACAATAGTTTTATCTAACAATCAAAAGATGGCAAACCATAGTTTTATCTTACAACCAAGAGATGGCAAACCATAGTTTTTACTAACAACCAAAAGATGGCTCTACAATCGAACCAGTGCCATCTATCGTTTTGTAGAAGACCTTTTGTTGTAAATTATGGAACTAGATGTCACTATAACATAGCATAGAAATTGTTTACAGGTATCTCCACTGTTGTATTATTTTCTCTTTAAACAAATAAAATAAAACTACACCAAATCGAACAGTAACAAATATTTTCCAATGGAAATTCTGGTTAGTACAAATTGCTACATATATGATTTTCCTTCTTATAAAAGGTAGATAATAAAAGGTGACAATTATTATCTACTTAGCCATAGTTGATGACACAAAATACCAGCTCTTTATAAGTAAATCCGACTAGAGATTCAAAATCGACCATCCACAAAACTTCATCGAAATGTGCATAAGTCACAAAAATAAATGAAAATCAGTAACGTGGCGTGGTGGTTTAAAACTTCAGAATAAATAAATGACCGAATGACTACCAACGCATTATGTATACATAAAGTTTCAATACATCATACAACCAAAAAAATCAGACACAAAATTGAACCGAAATGAGCAACGACGTGGTGACATCAGACTTCGAATTTTCCCAACAGTTTTCCCGAGAACGAACAAGTTTTAACATATGGTACGATAGGTAACATATGAAATGATCAACCAAATGATGACCTCATTTGTCAGATTCAATGGCCGAAGGACTAACAAATAAGTCTTACTAAGAAACAATAAGTTTCAACGCATCGTACATCTAGCAGCCTAAAACTTCGATAGCATAAAACTTCAGAATAAAGACCGAATGACTTTTCAAGAAGCAAGAATTTGCAATAAATCATACATCGATCAGAAACAATTAGTATTAATACATTTATCAGTCACAAAATTCAAACGAAATGAGCAAGTACGTGTTGACATCATGCTTCAGTTTAGTTGCAGATTTATTCTTTATTGTGTCATTTATAAGAAGATTTAATTTGTGAGCTAGTAGTGACGTTTAACGGCTAACAAGTGAAGTAAATAATTCATTGACATCTAGTGAGAAAAATCATTATTATACTTTGTGCCTGACATCTATTATCATATTTTAAAACAATAGTATCTCTAACAACTAAAAGATGGCAAACAATAGTTTTCTCTAGCAACCAAAAGATGGCAAACAATAGTTT